>CM073768.1:90493085-90647158 GCA_037158775.1 Hetaerina titia | reverse complement strand
TGAACAGTCTGAGATGTGTACAGGTGCGGGATCAGTCTCCTGTCCCTCCATTCTATTCCTATTTTTGCAATATACACATTAGTTTTTCCGAATTCACTCTATTGAACTCCTTTTCAAAATCTACGAAACAGGCATATACGTCGTGATTGTATTCTATATTCCTCTGTATTAGTGATTTCATAACGGCAAAGGTATCACGTGTGCCTTCCTCTTTCCTAAACTCAAACTTTTTATCCACTATTTAGTCATTTACCCTACTTCCAATCCTTTTGTTGATGATCCTGGAGAACAACTTTCAATATCAAACTTACTGTTTTGTAGTCCTCACATGATGTAGCCTTTACCTTTTTCGGAAACAGGACTAACACTGCTCTCAAAAAGTCTTCCGGCTCAGAAAAACTCAGATTCCTCCCTCATAGATACTACAATGTAGTCCATATAGAGTCTTCCTTCCGCATTTTCCTAAACATTTCAGTAGTTTTTGTAGGAATATTGCGTACCCCCACGGCCCTTAGTTGGTTTTCAGTCTCCCTTAATGTCTTTCCTATGTCATTGTCGAGTATGCCCGGCCCTAAGCTATCTTCCTATACGTTATTCTCCTTTTCTATGTCGAACCTTGTCGGCCTAAGTTTTTTACCTTACAGTTCTTCTCTATATTCCTTCTATCTCACTTGGATCTTTTCTGTATCAACTGTTATCTATACCTAATAACTATTATCTACTATTTTTGTATATCCTATATATAATAAATACTAATATGTAAATATGTATTACTACATACTACTGTACTAATGTGTAGTCTACATATACTAGTGTACTAAAATGTAAAACCAACTCTTATTGACCCACTATATACTCATATAACCCACTCTAATAGTTTCCATCGTGCCATTCCTTGGAAGTGTGAAAAAATGAATAAAACTCCAGCACCGCGAACGTAAAAGTACGTTTATGACTGAAACAGCAATCCTGAGAAAAAGGGATGAGTTCAAACCGGGACCAAGTTTAACTCTTTTGACACACAAAGCATCTAGAGCAACCCAAGCAGGGTAGTTCCAGAGAGAAAAAGAGAGAAGGGGAGAAAGTGAACCTTAGGACTCGCTCCGGATTTTATCTAGTTTTTCCTGTGCGCTACCACGCATGAGAATGTGCCATTTGCTTCTTCTTGCGTCAATACTCGCCCCCCCCCCCTCCCTGAAGAATTCTCGTTCCGAGAATGGATTTCCAAATAAATAAATAAGCAGGCGCGAATAAAATAAGCCGCGGCGCGTGGATCCTTTAGAGGTAAGGGTGACTGTGGGGAAATAAGTTGGTGGAGTCGCTAGTCGGCGAACGTGAAAGTATAAGGGGGAGTAAGTGCGACGGTTGTGTGGTGGAGGAATGACGGGGAAAGGGAGGGGGAAAATAGGAAGGAAGGCGCAAGTGGGGAAGCGGAAAGGTGCGTGTGTGATAAATTATGGATTCGCGCTTGAAAAAGGAAATGAGATAAGGAAGGCTGTGGAGGAGAAAGAGAGAGAGAGAAATAAAAGGGGACCACCAGAATATGGAAAACGAAAGAGAAGGAAATGGGGAGAAAGTGAGAGAGATGGGGAGAACGAATAAGATTAAGGGTACATGGAAAGGCGGGCGGGAAAGAAATGAAAAGACGGTAAAGAGATAAGTGCAGGCGTAGCAGAGGAAAGAAAGCACTAAGTAAATGGTAGTATAAAAATTCCGGCCTATAGTAAGGGTGCGAGGAGATAAAGTGGATTTGTGAGTGAGGCAGTGTAGCATTGGAAGGGAGAAAAAAATCAGGAAGTGGAATTAGGAGCGTTTTCGGGGATTTGGATACAAACTTGGATATTCTTTTAAGAAAATGGACGGTCGGTTTAGTATTTTAGTCGATTCCGGTGAAAAATACCTTGCGTGATATTTAAAAATACGCATGCGAGGGTCCTTTACGTCCAATTTTAATGTCAAATAAGTATTAACGTGAAACTGAACTACTACAGACGAAATTAAAGGGAAATCTTTCTTGCCTAAAAAGAGGAAATGATACCGGTTGGTGAAAATTAGTTAATCTGCGCATCCGATAGCACGGAATTCAGGTCTCAATCTGATATTGTCATGGGTGAAAATTGTATATTTTTTCCCTATGATTGAATAGCTTCTAACCATGTCGGCGTACCGGTTGCATGAAATTCTCTAATTAAATTTTCGCATTATTTCGCCAAAGAAATTATGCGTGCAGCTTTATTCTGATTTTTTACGCAGAATTGATGAACTGATCAATAAACTTAAGTGTATAAACTATATTGCTCCAAATATGCCCGTATTCTTTGACACTTCAAAAAACATCTAACAACATTAAAATCTATTTGAAACTACAAGTAATAGGTTGAACTATTTGTCATTTTTATGACAAAATGAATAGTTAAATGTAAAAAATTCATGCTAATCATCATTCCGTATCATTATTATGTATAGTATGATTTTATTTTACCGATGATTAAGACTTACTGCGTTCTAGCAGGGTATAATGGAATCCAAAATAATTATTCAGAACTGAAAATATCATAGTAATTCCCAAATCTTACCTTTGCTGCGGAGATCATTGATTATATTAGCAAGGAATCTGCAGAAATAAAACCGAAGGACATTGATCCTATTTTTTATTAATGAAATTAGCTTTTCCAAAATCTTCGTTATTAAAAGGAACTGTTTTATTCGTTAGATTTACAATTTAAAACATTACATTTGAAAAACGTTCCTTAGCCAAAGCTTCAATTTTTTTGAGGCAATTTTGCTCATTTGATTCTATTTTATTAATGCTATAAATTTACTCTTTGCAGAGTTTGTCACTAGATAGTATATAAAAAATGTGCGTCTATAGAGCATCAATAAGTGGCAATAGATGTAGTATTTGGGACTCGATTAAAAACCCGTGTACCTAAAAATGTAACTGTTTGCTAGTAAAGAAATGTTTGGTGTTTTGTGAGCCTGATATCCCTAAGCATCAGGCACCAAAAGATCTGAATCTCGGAAGATCGGAATCTTCAAAGAATGAATCTTGGAAGAACGGTAATGATAAAACTCATAGTTTATCAATGATAAAAAGCCAGTAAAAGGTTTTGTTGCTCAGTCAATCGGCAACTCTCTTGGAATGACGCAGCTTTAGATACCTCCATATAGAAGGAGTAACCACGTGTAATTGGAAAGAGCCCACTCCATAAAATGACTTATTTTATTGAGTTATGTTTAATTAAATTTCGATACTGACGTTTTTATAAATCAAATCACTTTATAAAAACGTCAGTATGAAGATTTTCCACCAAGTTACGCCAGAAACTGTTTTATTTAAATTTTGATGCTAAGCTGAAGTGGCATCGTTTATAAAAATCTTATCAAGCAGTTATGGGAATGGAAAATTTGATATTATCAATAACAATTTGCCAGATAACAAATTGTTCGACTAATATTATTTCTTCCTGAGATATAAGGAGTATATTTCTTCAATTGACGGCCTAACTAGCAAGTTTCTTAATTAATAAAGAAGTGTCTTACGCAGATCATTCCACCTCAATGACGATAGTAAAATATTTTCCTATGCCATTTCGATAAACAAAGATAGAACTTTTCTGCACAAACACTGTGTTCACGTAATATTTATTCTAGAAAGAATGTGTAAATGTGATGAACCTATTCATTCTTGTAGTTAATTACTTTTTATTATTTTATTGATGTGAAATTCTTAGGGATGTAGTTAAAAAACAATCACCAAAGGGATCAATTTTGAACCAGGTGTATGGAGTATCGATGACTATGCTTCAACTATAATAACAGGCGTTTTAAAAACCAGGTTTACTGTCGGGAGGGTTTGGCTAGGATATCGGCATTACAGAAAACACGCGATCATTTCACTCGATTCGTATCTATGGGAAAGTCTTCGAAAATCGAGCCGAGAAACATGGCTAAGCGAAAAGAAAAAATAAGTGTTAACGTTGCCCTCAGAATTTCTTTTTTAATGCATATAAATTGATGTGAAGGACCGGATTTTTTTTTAAATGAGGGGTGATGATTCGAAAGAAACACGTTACCAGCCCTATTGTATTGCCTCAATATGCGCTGGGGATGCCAGCTATGCGCGGGGGTGGATGCATAATTCTCGGTGGATCTCTAGAGACATTATTCGCGCCAAAGAGAAAGGGGGGATACACGGTATGCTACCCCAGGCTCTGGTTGAAATCATGAAAAATATAGGATGGAAGGCGGAATCGTGAAAAATACGACCGGGACCCCGGCGGATTCGGGACGAGGTTGGAATAAAAAAGCCCACCTGTGCGTGCGTGTTACTATTCGTTTCCACTCGTGGTGAGAACTTTGAGTCGACAATATTATTTTTATAGTTACGATAAAACTCGCTTTAAAGCGCCGTCAAGCAAGGTAACGTTAAAAGTTACGGCGAAAAAAGACATTCTATGCGCGAGTTCTCCAGCATGCGTACCCGCATTTCGATGCATAAAGGCTGCAGTTAAGCCCACATTGAGGAAATGGTATGCGAGGACCTGTACATGCATGTCACTTAATGATGAAAATATTTTTTATAAGGTCAAGTTTAAAACATTGGGAAAAGCGTTTAGTTATTTTAGATAAATGTGATGATATTCTCCCATGGTTCGACCAATTTTTCTGAAGTTGTGTTCAAATTAGTCAAAAGTATTGAGATTTATGTAGACTAAAATATTGGTACAAATTAGCTCGTAAGTTGGTAATATTGTATGAAGAGTTGTACTCTTTAGTTATTTATATATACAATTAATAAGTGATTTTTACTGTTAATTATACTGTAATGTTGGTGTGATGTCACTACACATTACGCTATCTATCATCTATGGAGAATACGTTTATTAACTCCTTCTTTGGGCTGATAATTAAATAATCTGAATTTTGCAGACCTATTTGCTCATTCAAAATCTTTGGACGCAGAGAAAAGAATTATGAGGATAAAAATTAAAGCGTGCACAAATGCTTGTTTTCCGTGTTTTCATCCGACAAGGAAACAAACTCTTAATAATCAATGTCCATTAAATGATGAACACAATGTATTTTTACACTGTTCTCTACTAAAAATACATTTTACTCTTCATTTAATGTACATACTCTTCCACAAAGTTGAGCCAGAAATAATTGAATAGTAATTGATGAGGTTAGGTAAGTGTTTGCTCTCCCCTCCGACGGTCGTTCTTGTATTTAAGATATAACCCACTAATTGTAATGATCTTCTTAAGGTTACATTGAAATCTTAAAGTCCCGCTGTATTTAAATATCAAATAGTGTGTTGTATATGCGACGAATATATGTGAAAGTGAATTTGTGATCCCATGTAAGGTTATAGTGATAATTATTATGAAGTTGATGAAGCATATAATTTAACTCTTGTGTTCCAGTTTAGATTTGTTCGCGGCGGGACCAGCATTGCATCATTCGTAATTTCCTTCAATATTCTTCTTCTTTTCCTTTCCCTATATGCTTTTTCTAGCATTCCCTCTGAGTATTATAATGCAACAATTTCAGAGAGTAAAAATCATTCGCCTTGACCGGGAAAGGCGAATGATTTTTACTCTCTGAAATTGTTGCATTATAATGCACACATAGCGGGTGACTCCGTTAAAGTTACTGTTATAGTTTCTTGAAATTCCCTCTGAGTATCTTCTCTACGTTCATAGAATTTCTCCAAATAACCTTCACCCTTCGCCATAACTATTACTTCGACGCCTATCACAAAGGATAAAAAAAATCCTGCAACAGTCATTAACGCCGTGATTTTTTACACGTTGCAATTAGCAATGACTAAGACGACGAAGAAGGCAGGAGGGTGTATTAATTATTATATTTCTTATGAAGTTTACGAGTTACTTGCTCATGTATTCGGCCATCAGTTAATTGCCGAAATACTGTTTCCCCGAAATTATTTTATGAATAAAACGAAAAATGTAAAATAGCTTTTAATGCACAATCTCAGAAAATCAAAAATACGCGCATTTTGCACATTCTTTTTCCTCCATACCGGTGTTATCAACTGAAAATAGTATGAGTAAGAAAAAAGGTATTAGTTTACGTTCGCATACTATGCATTGTGTATATAAATATGATTTTTTCTAATTCTGTTTCATGTAATTTTGTGGGGTAATTATGGCATTTGGGGCATGAAAACTTTATTTCAAAATCTATAACATTTTAAGTTCGTTGGTATTCGAATTCTATACGTTCATTTTATTAAAAGGACGTTTCGGTAGGATATAATGAATTGATATTAAAGATACAAGATATTCTTTATAAAAGTCATGAATATCTTAATTAGTGTATATCCGTAAAGATGGCGTCTAGTCGTTGAAATGCTCAATATATTCATAATTAATAAATGCTTCGTTTATTTTGCTTACAAAAATATTATTCGTACTTCTTATGATTCATATGTGATGTTTCTCCCAATTCTGGCATTTTTAAAGGGGAGTTTTTCAAATCAAATAGTTACGGTGGCTAGGTTTAAACATTATTGTGTAAAAAGCATGTTATGAATATTTGAGTCATGGGAATTACATAATGATACAAAGATGTAATAGATTAATCATATTTCTTGATACCCTGCGCTAAAAAATCCTATAAGCATGTCTTTCGAGTGGCTTTAATGAATTATACTAACTATATTTTTTATATATTATATTTTATTATATTAACTATATTGCATCACTTACTATCAGCGGTTTTTTACTGGCGAACATAGTTACAGGTTGCTAACTTAATAGATTTTACTTCCCGTAGGGTTAAAATCCAGTATTTCTGCTCGATGCATTCGAATACCTCAAGTGTTTGAAGCATGCTTAAACTTTGTGACGCTCTCGACTCATCTGCCATTAATCACGCGGAGTGGGATATCTCTGCTGATTTATGCTCCAGGGACTGAGATCCAAACTTTCAGGAGTCGATTTATTGCTTTGTCATCTGAGAGTAGCTTCAGTGTTAGCTAGTACAAAAGTAAAAATTCAAATGGCAAAACGTAAATTCAAGGTTGGAAATAGTTGCAATGAGTTTCTAGCAGCACATCCCTCAAACGAGACGCTTTGCGAGTGAAATTTAACCGACGCGTTTTTGCGAACTGCACCGCCTGTTGAGCTACGGTACTAAACGCATGCAACAGGAAGCATTTCCACCATAAACGAAGCTCAATTTGAAAAAGCTAATCGTAAATAGGTAGATACACCGCTGTGAGTTGCTTGTATGGGCATTATGTAGTGCGGTGAATGCACAAATGGAAAACGTTAATGGTGAATTCTCTTCAATGTGACTGGATCAGTGATTGAAATAAATGATCCTAGGCTGGATGCATAGATGCCTAGTCCGCTTTTGCTCGGCTCGAATGAGGCATCTTGAATGTGACGGTTAAACTCATCGATCACCGCAGAATGCTGGAAAGTAGGAATGCCAAAATTTTGCGGATGGCCTTGGAAACTTTTTTAACCCTCGGCAAAAAATAAACTTCCAAGACGTGTAGCTGTAAGAATAAGGATCGGATCGCACAGCGGGCAGCGGGTGAATGGTGGAGGTAGGTTCTATGCGTTGGCGGTGGGAACGGCGGAGAGAGTAAGAGGCAGAGAAATGGATGGGCGAAAGGAAGGGAGGGAATGACAGAGAAGGGGGGCCGGAGGATATTAAGGGCTGAGGCCCCAACTTTGCCCCCAACTCTTCCTTATCCGTCTCCAAGGATCTGCCGAGAGAAGTGCGGAATGGGAAAGGGTTGAGTCGAGGAGGGAGCAGGAGGATATGCCGTCCTACCTTCGCGAGCTCTTTTGGACGCAATTCCTCTTTGACGTAGGAAAGAGATAACCTGCATATTTTTCCCCTTAAAACGTGGTATGGCGGCAGAAAAGAAAGGGGGAGAGTGAGAGAGGATGTGAAACAGGTAGGGTGTGTGGGATGGTAGACTCTTGGTAAAAATGGTGGTAGAAGTTTGGAAAGAGGGGAAAAACAGGTCGTGGGAAACGAGCATTGAGGAAAAGGTGAGAAGTACGGGTGTTGAAGGCAAGGTAAGGGGAAAAAGAAGAAATGTATGGGGCAGAGTGAATGATGTTATGTGCAATGTAATTGGATGGGCGTATGTATAGGCGTCCTGATCTGTGAATACCATTGAATAATTCGGTTAGAGAGGACACGACAGCCGCAGAAAACATCTCCGCAAAACGTAGGTAGTTAACATTGGATTACATTATTATGTGCTGTTCTGTTTTCAGTTTCTTTTAGTGAAAGAAATATATGTTACTCACGGTCAGTTTGCCTTACTTTATTGAAAGTAACATACTCTGTTCCATTTATAATTTGTATTTGGGAACCTCCTCATCGTCCCTCGTGGAAAATGTACATGGTATCTCATCCTTCAACAACATCAACGATTATTTATCGGAATATTTAACCATGCTTTGATTTCACAATTTTAACCAAGGTTATGTTGCAAGTTATGACTCCGGCCTTATAAACACTTGAGGATATAACTTTGTAGCAAAACGATACCTAGTTTTGACTTTTTGACTCCACCGAATAATTCATAGAACTGCGGGAAGTACCGCGGCATTTACTTAAACGGAGTATTCCATTGACGTGAACCAAAACGGTCAAAGTGAATGCTTTTAATGCTGTTAAAATCCTCCTACCAAGAATTTTTAGTTTATCATTATTGCTTACTTATAAGTTATGCCTTTTTGAAATGGTTCGGAGTAATTTTTCGACACACCCCTTCTAACTTTATTACCTACTACCTATGAATCTCCTAGTGATTTGCTTTTGGCAGAACGTTTGTTCCGAGAAATTTCGATACAGTGTGAACCTCTTTGACATTCGGTTCACAATAGAAGTACGTTGCGAATGCAAATGAACATTCTGAACTTGATTGGTTCGGACACGAATCCTCCGAATCCAGAGGGCTTCATCCAACAGACGAAACGTACTCCGATGAAAGCCTGTCACGTTAAATTGATGTTTAATATGATTAGTGATTTGTCTGTTACTCCTACACGGCACGGGAAATACGTCTGGGACAAAACCAGGCGGCGAAAAAGGCCGGCACTTCGCCGAAGCGAAGATTAGAATAGTATTAGCGCGTTCTCATAGTTTCAAAAAGGCATTTTACGGTCAAAAATTTTAAGTCTAGCGTGTCAGGATTTAATTTCATCAGACGTTCAGGAGCCAAACGCATAAAAATATAGTTTCGCTACCAACAACTCGTCTGCACTTGCATTGTGTCTTGTTATTTTTAATGTGCTTTGGAGTGCGCCCTACTGCTTTGAGTTTGTGAATTATATACAGGATTGAAGCCCAGATGGTGGAATGGGTTCAACCCAGGGCATTTCGAGCATCCGGGAGGAATTATCGGAAAGTAAATAAAATGCGCTTCACGACAATGAAAAGATGTGAATGGAAATGAATGAAATGAAGAAAAAAAAATAAATGGCATGAAGACGACTTGCCCTCTCGAATACTCCATCAAGCAGTGCTCCACAGTCCAAAGCCATACCTCTATCCTGTGAATTACTAATATGTGACTCTAATTCATCCCTTGCATGCTCCAGAGGGAGGAATTCATCCCGGAAACACATATTAAAGCCCGGAGTCTGATATGCCCCTCTATTGTATGTTCCTAGAGACATTTGAGAAGCGGGAATAACTTCTCTCATCATACTCTTGAAACCGAACCGCTGAATGAAGGTCTAAATTTTCCGGACCTGGTGTCGCGAGACTTTTGCTTATGCGTGATACTCGCTGTGCGAGAGAGGACATAAGAATAAAAAGGGATGTTTGTTAAAACTCACTAGTCATTTGTAGTAGACTCTACGGATGCGATTGGGGGTCAATAATTTTTATCACTGCTCCCCTAGAGGTAAATATATATTCCTGTTAAACATTAAAAATGTTTACTTAACATTCTAACTCTACACTTCAAGATATTACAAATAACTTATCTCCGTTATATCAGAAGGCGATAATAGGATAAAGCAGTGTGAACAAGGAGGGGGATCACGACGAGTGTAAGAGATAAAGGACTTTTTATGAAAATGTCATCGAGTAAAACATCTTCATACAGACATAATTTTAAGAGCTCTTAGTAGTTAAACAACATATTGGATTAAAAGCAGACGTTAAGAATCAATCCCCGCAATTAATGAAGAAAATACTCTTTCTTACCTAATAAAATTTCGCGATCGAAAATAAAATTGGTCCAACAAGCATTCTTATCATTTTCTGTAACGAAAACTTCATTTCAATATATTATTTGATTATTTTTAGATATTGTTTCGTTAAGTGTTCTGTTTTGGGAGCAGTAGTTAAATGTTTAAGCAAAGTTCTTACCCCAAAAATATGATTGTTTTTTGGCGTCACTCAAAACGTGGCAGAATCTGCGCAATTATAATGTTCAAGAAGATTCATAAACTTTAGGTAACTATGCGTCCAATGAACCGGGTGTAAAGGTATCCTTGGATTCGAAATTATAAAGAAAATTTTGATTGAGATCTTGGTGAGAAATTTTCTTTTAGATGCTTTCAAATTTATTTCCAATTCCCCTCGTAAAGGACCTCACTTGTACGCGTACAAAATGATCATGAGAAATTTCAAAATGTTTTTTAGGAATCATTGAAATTTTTATCAGTTACTCATAGTTATTCTGAACCTTAAGCTCTCTGATGAAGGAATACTCCTTTACTAAACTCCCAATATATTTTGGAGTGAAAAATATGTAAGTATATATAATGTAATATTATACATATGTAAGGTTCGTCCCTCATACATGTATTTGTGGCCATCCCTTTTCCTTAAAACTATATCCATGCGAATGAATATATTACGTTCATTCTATATTTACATTAAATATCTTAGCTCGTGTAGGTTTAAACGTAACAATAATGTGTCGATTATTCATTACGGCGACTTAAAACATGACAAGAAGGGATTATTAAAAAATATAGAAACAGATACTTCATACAAATGCTCATTTTATGGATTGGAGTAATCATGGATGATGTCCCTACATAAAACTCTTTGCGTAACTTTAGAGTAGATTTCAATTCATTTATATACTTCAATTTGGAATTCTTAAAGTACGAAAATTTGAAATTAGCTATTTATCGTTATTGTGCTTGAACAAGTCAGAAGTTCCAGGCAGTCATAAAATTTATAAACTTTTTTTATTTTATATCTTCTCTACCTTATTTATGTACTTCGTTATTCACTATCTCTTCATCAGCCAGCTAGACTATTTGTTTCCGTTCTCGGACTAGACCAGGGCATAATCCGCATTACTTACAACATTAAAGAGTCGGTAGAACACGGGAGGCACGGTGAGAGATTTTATTGCCCAGCGGCCGACCGGGGTCTTGTAGGCCGGAAGGAGCGTAAAGGGAAAGGGTTGTAACAAGGGATGATCATGGGATTATAGGTTCGGGGAAACGGTTGAAGGTGCAGAGGATTAGTGCAGCATAGGGCGACGCTATACTCGTATATACCTGGAAGGAATATCCGCTCGGGTTATAGGACACCGTGGTAAGATGAAAAATAATGAGAACTCAAAAAAATCATGGGATCATTGAATAAAAACTATATTAAACTATTTGTTGTACAGATACTCAGGTAATATTGACAAATAGTTAACTCTGTTTTAATTAAATAGAAGATCTTATAATGATTAAAGTTTATGCTTAAAATTTAAAATAACGTATACCTTTACAACAAAATTATGCGACCTGACATTTAATAGATTATTATCATCTTTAGAAATCTAAAATCGAATATTCAGTCTCAATGTTTTCCTACTCCATTAAAAGAATATTTATGTCTAATTTGAAGATCCTGGTGCCAGGGGTTGAGGCTCTAGGTTGATGAATCAATTATTAGGGATATCGTTTTTAAATCTGTCGATTATTAACTAACCTTATTGAAAAGCGAACAAATATTAAAAAGCTATTACCAAACATTTTTTCTAATAAAATTCTAGTAATCGATTAGATCACAGAATGGAATAAGTTTAGATTAGATTAATTAGAAATGCATAGGATTAATTAGAAATGGAATTAGTAAAGCTAAAAAATTCTTATAAATGATATTTAATGGATATTAATCCGCCAATTAACTTTTCCCTCTACAAGTTAACTGTAACTCACCTTTATTTAAAGAAACAAATTCTGGCCATGTATTATGAATTTTATTTCTTAGGAGTGGTGTGGCAACAGTGCCTGTTGAAATTATAACCAATTGGGAAATTTAAACATATTTAGACGAGTATAGAATACGTAAGGATAAAAAAACATATGTCATGGGAGAGAAAAATGAAGATATCCAAAGGGCATCCGTCAGTGATCCCGTTTCCCGTTGTCAAGGCTGGAGCAACTCATCAAATTTTAGTTTAGAATAGGGCGTAAGTATTTTGATGAAATCGTAGTTTTATAGTTATTGATGTTTTCCACAGGATGCAGCAAACTGATTTTTCTAGCTCTTAGCATGCGAAAATCGGAAGATTGTGTGATGTTTAAGTTAAACCATTTTTAGTATAAATTTCGTTAAATTTATGAATTGAATGGAATTGATAAAAGTATGCGCTAAACTAAATGCAAAAGTTGGAATCAAAATTGAACAATATTGAATTGAGCGCAATGCGAAAGTTAAAAATAATATTAAATGGAAAGGGAACAGAATATTTTATTACGTCTCAATTGATTGAGAAAAGCAGTAAAACTCTTAGAGCCATGGAAAAGTACAAAATTATATGGCTATTGGTTTTTCACTTCTATCATAACAGTGTCAGTTGTAAAAAAAATAATTCGTCCTGGATAGAACGCACTGTACAATCATTTCAAGTTTACTCACGAAAGAAGATGGCATTATTTTAATCACCTGCGTATTTCTTTAGCTCCTGAACAGCATACCCCTGAACCGAGCAGCAAGGGTTATTTTCAGCAGTTCACAATCACGTGCACCAAAATACATATTTTTCTGTACTTTTCAATAAAACCTAACACGATTTGGATGTTTTGCTCATCTTTTTGCAATATATATTCTGGTTGAGCTCATTATAACCCAAATTTTACTTATCTGACGAGCCTGTGTCCCAAGACGACGGATGAAATATATTTCCTATTGCTTATTTAGAAAGCTCGTGTAATTAGCGGAATCCATACTGTGCCACTTGTAAAACCATTATCATTTTATTGAAACAACTGTCGCTTTTTCAAATCATTAAGAAGAACTAATGTCCGGAAATACTAATACGAAATTCAAATGGGCCACATCCACTCAGTTTCTAAAACAATCGGTTCTCACATGCTCATCTCAACAATATGAGAAATAGGAGCGAAAGTTTTGATTTAGAAGTGAATTTTCCTCAAGAAAAATTACTTGAGAAATGGGTTAATAGTTTCTGTGCATGGTAATCTAGAACCGTCTAGTTTATAGAAGAACAATGGCCACGATACTCTGGACCGAAGACGCATGACATTCCATTCAACTTCAATCGAGCTACTTGAAAGTTCCTCGGGAGGGTAAACGGTCGCCGGCGGAAGGGCCATGGCTCGAGGCGATTCACTCCGCCTAAGACTATGGTTTTGCGAGTATGACCTTGCATAGAAAATAACCTCCATTATCTTGCCTCCGTACACCTATGAACCCCTCAGTTCCCTCTCTTGTTAGCCATACCCGATGGTTGCGGTTTGCGTCTTGTAATGGGAAGCCTCGTCTTCCGTCGCGTGGTTTCAGAGGTGTGGCTCACGGTGCTCGTGGCGTTAGCCTACGTACCATTTACGCCCACTGTACCAGGATTTGTAATTCATATATGGCTCAGCAAATCCAGGTTAATCAAATGGAGGATCGATGGGTGCTAAATGAACATTATCCTGGCGAGTGAAGTTCAGGGACTCGTGGTGAAGTTTAGTTTACCAGGAAATGTGTGTCACTCCATTACTCTAATTTACTAAACTAGTAATTGTATCAACTACGTGATTCTCTTTTTGCTATTTCACCTCTATCATTTTCTAATTAAGTTATTCGTGTGTAATATTTTTTATTTATACCAATGAAATTAAAGGCGTGTTAAAATCTTATTGACAAACTTGATCAAATGCTTTCAACGTTTTCATAGCAATACTGTAACGGTTTTCAAAACAAAATAATAGTTGACAGTAAGTGAGGATGATTAACGCTTTATCCATGAAAAATCTCGTTATATCCTTCGCATGTCTTACTTGAATACTGAAGGAGATTTCCTGGGTTTATCTCTGACCTGGAGTAAAAAATCCCTTAAAAAGCCTTATCCACTCTGATATCAGCTTTAGAGATTGCGATTCTATCTGTCATCTGAGTGAAAGAATATCTTCGGCAACATTGAGAAGACTAGGATTAATTCTGCGGTGAAGACAATGGTGTAAGTATTCTTCGACTCACAGCGTCACAAGGAAAAACTACGACCCAGTGGTGGCCACAAAACTTCCTCCAGAAATGGAATGTTGTAATCCTGCAAAATCCGGATATCGCTCTTTTATCCCTACCAGCGAGCTTAGACATGCTTTTATACTATTCCTATTTGAACTGTTGTGGTTGCTACAAGCACGCAACTGGATCAACTAGAGCAAATAGAAAATCCGTGGACAATCCGTGCTCCATTTCCTTTGGAGCCCATTATGTGTCGATGGAAGTTCCTATTGCAGTCAAACAACTTTTAAATTGGAGGAAATAACTTTAATTCACTGATATTCGGGAAATATTTAGAAATTACTAAATTATCAGCCTACCTTTGTTTTCTCTCACATGTTGTCCCCCAATGTTTTCGCATTCTTTAAATTACATCACACCTTATAATAAAGTTCAATCGTCGGAATAGAGACCGTACTGGCAAATATAGTTGGGTACCTCGTTTCAAGCATTCAACATAATTCTTTATTTGATTACATTGAAACAACGAGCCTTTATTCTCTTAAAAATTTTGACTAATTAAGTGTTAAGAAACAAGTCAATT
The DNA here is from genome assembly GCA_037158775.1 of Hetaerina titia. Lineage (NCBI taxonomy): Eukaryota > Metazoa > Arthropoda > Insecta > Odonata > Calopterygidae > Hetaerina > Hetaerina titia. The sequence continues at coordinate 90,632,133 of CM073768.1, read as the reverse complement.
TGTGTTTTTTTATCAATGACAGCCGCTCCTGCATTATTTTTTCGGTATAATTTACAAACATGTAAGTTTTTCTGTCTTAATATTACATTTTGGGGTGTTTTTGTTCATCATTGGTCATAATGAATTAAAAGGTTTTCCTTCGTGTCTAGGAAGAGTATGTGATCATAGCTTTTATCAACTTTAAAATTCCGTTTTCATTGAATAACAGGAGAAGAATCCGTGGAAACATTGAAGAAAATAAGATTTGTAGTTGTACCAACACTGCCACGAATATTCTGTCTTTATAAAGAGTCGACCCAGCGGTAACGGGTTGATGAAAGACTAATATTGTGCCTTGCTTAGGGAAGGAAAATGCCTCGGATAATGAGTTTGAGGTGAGGGTTCTGAAGGGACAACGACGACACGAACTTTCTTGAGGGTGCGAATTTGAATGAGAGAGTAATGTTGAGCGTGAAATTGTTCGAGGACGAAAGAGTAGTCATAAGAGGATACTCGATGAGATATTGTTCCCAGATGAAGTTAGGTGTGGCTATATGTCCTTGAATGGTGAAATTTTGGGCTAGTTGACAGAACGATTTTGTCCCTTATGGACAACGTTTTCAATATTATTCCACTATTAAGTCGTATGACTCGTATCAATTGAAGGAGAACTTGGAGGCTTGAAACGCAAAAATATTTACCAGTAGCATTACACTATAAACCTATTATTATAATTACACCTGCTCAGGTATCATTCTTTCAAATTTTTTCTATCGATCAAATATAGTTTCTCCAAATCATCTTTATTTCACGAATGAATGTTGAAAAGATTTTAATAAAGAATTCTCACAGGATTGGTGGTCGGGTCAATGATATACAAAATTTTTATGGGCCCCTGTAAATGATAAATATCTTGGTAAACAAAATTTACCCAGAAATTTGAGTTAATTAAACTACCTTAAAGTTTTCTTTTCCACAGCATAAAATGACTAGTATATCAAATGTGGCAATATAGGCCCATTAAAGATCTTCAATGATTGATAAGTTTAGCGTACATTATGGAAATAGCATTTTATATAACTTGATTATGGGAATGGTATTTCATATAACTTGTTTTCACGGTTAAATCTTAATATGCTATCATTATTTAATGGAATATTATATTTTGGAACGCCAAGATATACTCTATTTATATTTGTATTTAGGTGACCCTGCGAGCCACGGTTAGGATGTGTGTCAGGGTGTGAATACTAAACCAGATAAATATGGACCCGAATATTTTTACCCCTACTGCGGTCGGACAATGTTATTTTGATTCCTTCTCGTTCGTGAAAACAATGACATTTCAACTCTATCTGTTCTACATAATATATCTCTAATGTTAAGTCTTAAGCTACTGTTTTATTTTTCCTGCTACAGTCGCTAATACATCACAAGGTTCTAACAATAGATACTAGTATATCACAAGAAATCGCTTGCATATCACAAGGTTCCTATTGATTGTAAAACACCTAATTTAAAACCAATACTTAAAAACGGAGACTAGAAGGAACCGAGCAATTACAGACCTGTTCCCTAAAAATCCAATTGATGCAAGGTCATTGGACATATAGTTGCTGGTGCGATCGTGAGACACCTCACTAGTCAGGAGTTATTAATGAAAAATTAGAACGGTTTCCGAAAGGGTATATTCCTGCAGGACACAACGTACGCTTTTTGTTCATAATAATCTTATTTCAGGAGAGGTCAATATTGGAATATAGGACGTGGATTTTTCTAGATTTTAAGAAAACCTTCGACAAACTACCTCATAGTAAACTACTCACAAATCTAAAAGCATGTGGTATAGATAAAAACATCCTGCTTTGGAATAAAGACTTTTTGAATGGTCGGGTACAATGAATAGTCATAGATGGAGTTAGCTCGAATGAAGTAGAAGTTACTTCAAGTGTTCACCAAGGAAGAGTTATCGGACCTCTTTTATGCCTACACTAAGGTTTTAAGTTAACGGCACTGACTACGTAGTCACTAGTAAGATACGTTTATTTGCCGACGATGCAGTGCTTTATAGTGATAGCCGTAATCCTGAGGACACAAGCTTTTTCAGATGGCCTTAATGCTATACAACGCTGATGCGACACTTAGCAATCAGAATAAACTTTAAAAAAGTGCGTAGCGATGAATTTAAAAAAAAAGATCATTTCTCTCCCGAGCGCATACTGCATCAGAAACACCAAAATGGAATGTGTAGACTCGATTAAATAGTAAGTCGTTACTCTCACTCACGACTTCTTTTGGGTGAAACATACACCAGGAATACGAGTATGTGTAATTTGTATGTGTAAAAGCTATCAAAAAATTAGGATTTAATCGCCGAGTACTGGGTAAATGTGAAGAGGTTAAAGAGAAATGTTATGTTTCGCTGGTACGGCCTCAATTAGAATGTGCTGCTAGTAAATGCGATTCTTATGAAGTAGGTTTGATTGCGGAACTGGATCGCGTGCAGCGTAGAGGAATCAGATTTTCAAAAGGTTGTTTTGATAAATTTAGTAGCGTATCATTTTATTAGAGGAACTAGGCTGAGTATTATTGACGGAGCGAAGATTAAAATAAAAATAAAATGTAATTCATTAATATGAAAGATCTGTCTTTAGCAATGATGTTTTAAATGTATTATTACCCCCATCTTAATAGGGTAGACAAGGTCACAGTCAATAAAATTAGAGAGATTTAGCATAGAACAGATAGATTTAAGGTCATTTTTTCACGAACAATTAGGAATCAGAACACCGTTGTCCGATCGCGATAAGGATAAAAATGTTCAGGTAATAATTAATCTGGTATGCATTTACTCCTTCCCACACACCCTAGCGGTGGCTTGCAGGGTACTAAATATACTTTTCAAAAATCTGAATTTGCGTTCCGTATATTGTTTTTCCAAAGAAAGAGAATTTTAACACCTATTATGTTAATCATTCCTCACGGGTGTTGTAACTTATATGATAAAAGATAAAGAAAAAAAAACCTGTGCCATTTTGGATTGAATTGGAATCAAATGTTTGATTTTTCATTTCTTTGTTTTATTAAGGTACTCAAAACATGAAGTAATCAACAACGAAAATGGAAAATAAAAATTGACTGGCTTCAATAAATTAGTAAATAACACACATTATGTATATTAATGGATATCAAGTACAATAACTCGGAAGAGTAAATCATTAAATGAAATAGTTTTTTACGCAATATTTTGGTTGTATATAAATATTATTACGTTTAAAATATTTTTTAATTTGCTTTCAGGTATGAAAGTGAGCTGTTTCTCAGTTGCAACTAAGATCCTGTTGATAGTGTGATCTGTCGTCTTCCTACAGTCCGTTTTCCATTTTTTTTTAACATTCGCGTTCTTAGTCTGAAAATATCTGAGAATCTGCTGTGAGTCTCAAATACCAGAAAAATAACCGTTTTGGAAAACGATGGATATCCTGGTAAGTATGGAACATATTTTTAAGAATATCTTTCTCGATAACCTGTTAATAGAATTTGTTAAAACAACGATGAAGAAAGCAAAGGTTGGCTTCCAATTTATCTTCTGGTTGGCAGTTTATTAAAAATTTCTTACCAAATTTTGTGGCGGAAGCTTTAGTGAAGAATGTTAATACGAGTAGTGATTGGGATAGGATGATTGTTGCCATTGAGATAGAGACCTAGGGGATAGACCATTGAAATTTTATGTGAACTGCGAGTAGAAGTAACCCCTAAAGTAATAGGACTCAGTAAATTTAAAAAAATGTCGATAAAAAAATTCCCAGGATTGATACATTCACTAAAAAACTTCGAAGTAGCACCGTTGTGCGTTCGCAAACCACTTTCAAGCGGGTTTTCCACACCTCGTACGCCTTCTGGAACTCGGCGCCCGGATTGATACTAAGCTCCCTCATCACAGCCTGTTGTAATGCTTCCACCGACGGTGACGTCCATTCAACACGGATTTTGGCGGAGGAAGAGCATTGTCTAAAAAATTTGGATCCTCGCTAACATAGTCGAGAAGCTATAGGCAGATTTTCGTACGAGTTTCCTTTTGTTCGTTCGAGAACACTTGCACCACTAACTTTGCACACACCTTTCTTATATTCATGTTTTCGGTCTAAAGTCGATGCTCATAACTTTTAGGAATGTGATGTTCATCAGAAACCATACTAACACTGAATCTGCGATCCCTTTTCAACAAATCTTCAATCTTGCAAAATTTTAGTCACTTTTTGAGGTCGAAGAGAGTTCTGAACTTTCGGCGCCTTCAACTTTTTCTCCACCCTCCCGAAACAACTTGTGCCCCTCAAAAACCCCTGATCTACCATGGTGTTACCACCATATTCTGCCTTGATCATTTAATGAGTTTTTTCCCGGTTTTTACCAGTTTCACGCAAAATTTTAGGCGTAGCGCTTCTCCAATAACCGATTCATGACGGAGGGTAACCAGATCACGTTATAGAGGTTTCGTAAACAAACGATCCGCATTTGGCAAAGGCTGGGAGCCAACTTCCACCGGCCTCCAGCCTTTCCTGAAACTCCACTCCCTCGAACCTAGCCGGAGAAACTGTCGCCCGTCTGGAAAAATTAAGTCATTTTACGTTTCGAACCGACCTTGTAGTTTGTTGATCCTTTTAATATTTAAGGCAATCAAAAAGTTAAATTTCCGTTGTTTTCCGTATTCATGTTAAACTTCATGGAATCTAGTCATTGTGATTTAGAATTCTGTATGACGTTTAGAGGATGGTCCGTATCAGCAATGACGGAAAGTCTTAAGATTCTTTCTCAATGTTATTTTGACCGCTATTCCGCAAAACGTAAAAGCTACTAATAGAATGTTCACCATTTTAAAGTAGTTTTTCGTAATTATTCCTCCTTAAAAATTTTGAGAATATTCTTTCGTTCAACATCGGGTTTTTTGTGAAGAAGTACAACACCAATATTTATGGTAATGTTTGCTCTACCAAATTCAGATGTTATCACTTATGTCTAAAAAGTAAGCGGAGATTTTAACATTGGCAAAGATGTCGTGCTTAACACCAAAGTACGACCGACGCTAAACGTTATGACAATTCCGCCTCGACGGTTATGCACGATAAGCAGGACCATCAATCTTTGTATTGCCATGGCCTGAGGTTGTATCAAAGAAGGTAAACCATTCCCATCAATGATTCAATTGCGAATGAGGTGAGATATTTAATTTAATAATAATTCAATTTCGTTATCATTTCTGAGCGCTATTATACATGAAGCATAAAACATTGTGATATACATATTCATCTACTATGAAATGTGTGCATTTTCTAATATATTTTATCTCATTTTGCTGGAAGATGGCCTTATTACAACTTAAAGATAATGTGTATCAAAAATAAGCCTATTATTCTAGCCTATAATATATATAAGCCTATAATATATATAAGCCTATAATATAAATAAGCCTATGGTAATAGCCTATATGTCAGCCTATGATATTAGTCTATATTGAGAAAATTAATCTAGTAGATTTTTGCGTAGTGTGACACTTTATTTGATTTAGACCTTTATTTTGATCGCTTGAAATCAGTTCAATCTTTCACTAATTGGTCGCTATTCTTTTATTATTTAGGGCCATATACCTATAAAATTTGTAATTTTATCGGTTTCAACACCTGTTTCCATAGTGCAGAAGACGGAGAGCGTTAATCTGACGCAGTCTCCGGAACGTTCAGTTATTACTGTGCTCATAATTGGTTTAAATGATGATTTTTATCATTATTGTTTGTAATTTTGTTATTGTTAAAAGCATTTTTTCTCCATAATAGCAATTTGACTTAGTATAATGCGTGTGTAAAAACTCGAATAGTGATGTTGTGTCTAATTTCTCTTATTAAAAATCATTACACTAAATTTTTTACGCTTCAAACCATTTTCAAACTCAATTAATGACAATAATTTCAAGAAAGTTTCCAAATTACAAGCAATGAGTATGCTATGTCTGCTCTCTTTCCAATTACTTCGTGTTTGGCAACCTGATGTCTTACTTATTTTATGTTAGAATATGCTAACTATTTTGTACCTTAAACTTCACGGTAAAAGGTGTTTCCAAGAACAGCACAAAGAAAATAGCTAAATATTCCAATTCATGTAAGCCCTCGTGAAAACAACCGACTTTTACAAATTGCTCCTACATGAATAAATGCCAATCGTTCCTTAACGCTTTCCGTCGGGCGAAGTTTGTTCCAAGGCTCTCTTGTTTTCTCGCCAAATGCATCATCATATTTCACCCCCACGTCTATTTCCTAACTAAATATTTTGGCTCGGGAAGCAATTTCACTTGCAGATCGCCCCTTTCTGGGGACGATCCGCCAAAGTAGAGGCCTTGGGTTAGTGAAAGGAAAGGAAGTGAAGGAAAGGGACGAGCGTTTGAGTTGGGGGTACCAAGGGGAAAGGGAAGTGGGAGTGCGGTCGTTAGGCGCAAGAGGCCGCAGTGATTAAAGTAGAGGCGAATTAAGTCGGGCATAAGTCCGGAAATAAGGAAAGCATATTTTTTAAATGTGGAGAAAAGCGAGTTACAGGAGTAAATGCAGCTGAAAAATTAGGAAAATCTGTGAAGCGTGAGTGCGAGGTTAGAAAAGTAGCCTGGTGTGCCCCCAAGTAATGTATCATGGAATTGAAATAAAATGTCAAGTAAGTGACGCTAGTAGAGGAATGTGAGACGGGATGCTGATGAGACGATAGAGCTTTTAATTTCATTGAAAAAAAATGAGTGAATGCTGTTAAAAATCCCAACAACAGCGGTAATTTACAAGCATTTGTACCAAAAAGATTATCTCCAAGTGTAGTCAGTTTTTGGAGGCTTGCCGTTGAAATGATGATTGTAAGTGATTCTAAATATGTACAATGCATTGCTATGGATTAAATGGGATCCGGTGGAAAATATCTCGTAAAAAAGTTAGAAAGGGAGAATAACGCCTGATTTAATGCGTATTTTATATAAAACACCTTTATGTGAGCTTTTTTTCTTAAATTTAACGTTTGGTCCGTCATGTTATATCTTTGATTGTTGCATTACCCCTTAGTATGTGAATATGTTTTCAAATATACCACTACGCAATGGAAAGTGTGAGTAGTTGACGCAACACTTAATTTTATTTTGTGAATCATTTTGGTTAAAACTAGAACTTAGAAAATAGAAACATGATTGCATTATTGAAATTAATAATACTCAATTGTTACGGTGAAAATTTATTTTCAGTTAATAATATTTCATTCCTGAAAAATACTATTACAGGAGATTTCCTCACTTGTCTTCATTATTTCGGTGCAATTGCACCATGTCAGGTATGATAAATATTCACTCTTTCTTGATATAATCTAGACAATATCTACGTTTGATTATTTTAGCTTTCTCGATAATTTTTCTTCGTGTGAAACACTCGCGTAGGTGAAGAATTCATAAATTCGGTGTTGTGGGTGACCAAGTTCAGTTAGTCAGTCAGTAAATGGTTAATTATCATTGATAAGAGCGTTAAAAAAACTGCGTGGTAGGTATCGGATGTGAAAAAACAACTGTTATGAAGTTTTTGAGAATACGAAAGGGTAATTCAAACGTTTAAATTCTGGGACAAAAAGTAAAACAGTTACAACAGGGTACATACTATGGTATATTGGACTTATATGGTCGAAGTACGAGGATACGAGGTACTCGTATTTGGGACATCGAAAGAAGATCAGCGTTAGGCAAAAGAAGAATTTACAAGGAGAATAGATTTGATGATAGTTGCTAAGTAAAGATGTTGTGAAAATATCAGTTTGGATGTTGGTATGGTGGATTGGTTGTGCACGGTACGGAAATACGGTCGTTAATTAAAGATGCTAGGCGTAAATAGGAGGCTTTTGATATGCGGCGGTGGTAAAATTTGGAGGTGTAACGGACACAAAGGAAAACAAGATATAATAGACGTGAGAAGGAAAGAGGTTTGTTGCAAGAAATCCAAAGAGGCAGAAATAGTGGATAAAGAGCATTTTGAAAGGTAAAGGAATGTTTAAGGTTGTAATGGAGAAGAGAACGTTAGGTAGGCGAAGAAGAGCATGGGTACGCACGTAAAGGCGATATGAAGGAAAAAAATGCGAAAACCAAGAGGTGATTATCGTAGAAATGAGTCAGGCAATCTTTAGGCGAATCAAAGAAATTTAGGTGTATTAACTTTGTACCCATTCTAAGGGTAACTTAAATGGGAGACCAGTGAGTTACGAGGTTTCATCGGAATTTGATTTTACTAGATGACTCTCTCCTATTATGTAAAGAACTAATTTTTAAATTACCGTTGAACTTTACACTTTGATAAAAACTCTCATGTAATGGTGAACCACCAATAAAGACCAAGTGAATAGGGAAAAGGAGTATCCGATAATTTATTGAAAATTGAAATACGATAGTTATTTCCTATTGGATAAAAATTGGGAGAGAACGAACGATTAGAGAGTGATCAAACAAAACAAACTCCAGTCAACATCGCCCCTAGGGTACACCATAACGCCATTCAACCTCGATTTTCTCCCCATCCCTCCCCGTCCTCTTTCCCCTTTAAGAAAAGCCTCCAGCAACCCCGCCGAAGGCATAAATCAAACCACCGGTAGGCAATTGTTCCACAGAACCAAGCTCAAGCAATTACTCTCTTTCCACTGCTGTTAACCTCTTGAGGCAATGTGGGCTTAAGGGAGAGGGGCGGGTGAGAAGCAGTCTGAAAATCCGTCCGCGCTCAGGGATCGTAAAGGTAGGAAGGATATTGTGGGAAGTGAAGGGGAAAGTGGAAATCGAACGATGAAACAGAATCAGTGTTAACCACGGTTTTGGGTAGGTGATTAGGCATTTTCTGGGTCTTAATGATCGTAAGAGAGGGACATTTTGGCAAACACTATAACTTTTTTGTATTGTTCCAAATGACCTGACGCTGTAAGACCGTAGAATCTATCGGAAACCTGTGTTGACTATTATGTTGACCCGTAGTCAATTATGTGTTTAGATAAGCGTTAATTGTCCACATCATAATCTATTGAACCCTATATATATATATATATATATATATATATATATATATATATATATATATATATATATATATATATATATATATATATGCACCAAGGTTAGCCACGAGAAAATATGGAAAATGTTAAATTATTTTTACTTTAAATATGAATTGCCTTGTTATAAATATTCTGTTAGTAGAATAGGACTCAAAAATACTAATTACAGAAAAATAATTAGGCCGATTCGTATCTCTGTGAGCAACGTTTTAACAACAGTATAAAACGTAATAATTCACCATTTCAAAAGTACCCAAAATCTATGCTACGTTAATGTTCTTATATACAATCAAATAGGCTTTGGTAGAATTCGAGATGTTATTCATGGCATGAGGGTTGGCGTGGCAAGACATTATTCATGGCATTGGTATAGTAACAAACAAAATAACGATTAGGCGCACTGTTTTGGGAAATGTGAGAAATCTAAATAACTGTATAAATTAGTTAAAATATTTTTTCTAGAAAATTTTTAAGCTATCTCGCTTCCGGTAATGACTACCCAGACAGCGATTTTCAGTAAAAGCATGGGTATCATCTTTCAAATTATGGCTGTCTCTTTAAAATACAAGAAAGATATTAGTTTAACATTTTTAATACATAAATGAATATATCGTAATACATTGAAGTCCATGCGCACATTTCAACGCAGCTAGATTACCCATTAAATTCTTGAATATCATATTTAATGGTATCATCATCCTGATCAATAAGTGTTTCGATAAGAAAGTAAGTTTTCAAGTGTGAAACTACTGTGAAAATGAAAATCAGTAAGTTGTATACATAATGATGGCGGAATTTGTTTTTGAGAAAAATTAATCACTCCTTACTACAGTTTGAATGGGAGTAAAGCGAGTTTGTTCGTGATGAAACTTCCAATATTTTAAGTCGGGAAAAATTGCTATTAAGTCTTCTATTTATTATTTCTTAAACATCCATTTGAAATGAATGGTTAAAAATTGGTTTGGATATACGTATAGGGAGAAGGCATGGGATTGAGGGACGGCGAAGAGAGAAAGAGGGGGAACGGGTGGGAGAAGGAGACAGTAGGATAACTGGCGGAGAAAAGTCTGAACTCCAAACTACGCTCTCGCACTCATCAGCATTAAGCACTTCGATGAAAATTGAATCCAGGGGCCATTAACTGCCAGCGGCTGCTGCTACCGCCGCCGCTGGTGCAGGGTAGGGACGGGGAGAGGAAGAAAGAGGTGCGGATAGGGTAGGTGGGGGTACCTGGGAAGGGAAATGTACACGTGTGTGTGTTGAAGGAAGGAAGGAGAGGTTAGAACTCTGCCCTCCCCCGTCCCCCCAGGGATGGAAGTCGGGGCTTTTAGGGGTCTGGAGGGCGCGTTTCCGAGGAATTCTAAACCTTTATTCTGCTCAAAGCACCCTCACCTGCATAAATTTGAAGGTTTTAATAGCTGCTCCACCCTGTTTCTCTTTCCCTCCCCCTCTCTCGGGCCGTGCCTATTACCTCCCTTCGTATCTTGGGAGACGGTGTTGTGCTACTCGGGTGATCTATGGTGAAAATCAAGAGGACGGGGTTTGGGATGTTGCTGGGATAGCACCATGGGCGTGGAAGAGGCAGGGGAGGAATGACGTGAGGTAAAGTGTAATGATTTGGGTCTAGTCTGAAAATTTGAATGCTGAACCCATGAGAACGAAATATGTGGAGCGTATTCTGTCTGCATTCCATGCGGCCCTGAAATTAAGATCATGTTCCTAGTATTACGTTAAATGCAATAAATTCAATTTCAACTTTGCCAAGAAAGTATACTCGTTTAGTAAAAAAACAGTTCGGCTGCAAGGCAAACGCCTTGAGAAAATATTATCAATTTTAATTGGATTAGCGCCATAGTGCAATCAAATATCTGTTTAATGACTGAGATAACCTAACATTTCAGTGGAAATTCTTCGGAGAGTCTCAAGGAATTTGTTGGCCAATCGTGTCAATGCAACTTCAATAAATGTTGGCAGTTATATTGAAAAATGAGGACAACAGATTTTTTTGTGAAAAGTGTGTTTAAAAATGGTGGACAGTGTAAAGTCTACACTTAATGAATGTATATAGGTGTACACGCATGACTCGAAATTGATTAATTTAAATTTTTACTCATACGAGAAGGCCCACGAAAATTAATAACGAGAAAGGGGAGATAAAGAATAAAATAGGACGAAAAAAGTATTCCTCAGCAAATGGAGAATAATTATTGGCAAACTACGATTATATTTCCTTATTTGTTTTTTCTCTTCGGGATGTGAATCAAATACTACGACTATGAAGATATGGGCCATACTGTGCATCATTTAACTTGACATCGAGTTAGAGCTACTCGGTGCAGTTGGCTTAAGGAATGGGGGTCAAGGGAGATTGGAATAACCGAGAGGAGCTGGGAGAAAAATGAGCGGAATGAAGGGGCTAACAGAACGGGCGGTAACGGCATAAAGAGCTGTCAGGGATGTACGGTCGTTAATGGACCCGTGTTTAGAGCAGAATACGGGGGTGCCGGGATTCCCTTCATTTGGTCAGCCTCACCCACTCTAAGAGTACCTTCCTTACCCAACGGACCATTGCCAGTCCTCGCTCCATTCCCATTATTTTCAATTCTACGTGCTTCCAAATACGGCAAATGTATATATAGAGGGCTGGGTGTGCGGAACGACTATTTGATTAGCTTCCTTTAAAAGCTTGAAATAGAGTTTAATCTTAGGGAAATGTGGAGACATTGAGAATGAAAAAGAAAGCTCATAAATTATACAAGGGGAAAGGCGGGTTTCGTATCGCTTGGATTTTGGGAGAATTTAGAGAAGAAAACGGCATGAGTATGTAAATCGGAGAGGTGATTGGGTTTTTGAGGAGGGTATGGTAAAGAATGGTGAGTTGAAACATGACAGAGGCCATAAAAAGTAGAAAACTTAAGATGCATTTGTGTGTTTGCCCCTGGTCCATGGATTTAATTACTTCCTCCTTTAGATGCTATCGACACGTTTCTGCCAAATATATGAGTTCCGATTACGTTCTTACATATTCTATTTATTTTCTGCATGTTTTCTTTATTATTTGAATTGATTTAAATGTACTTATTACTAACGGAGAACAAATTAGTAGCAATAGTTTACACAAAATCAATTATTTGAGAACAAGAAGTGAATAACCAGTAATTACCTGATTAAATTAGATGCGATAAGCCATTGTGGTAATGAACGGATAGCTTGGATTTTTCGTTTATATATTCATATATCTATTAATTATTTATTTTCCATTATTTCTGCTTTGATTATTTAAAGGATAATTTGCTTTAACAACCCTGATTTTCATCTCAATGTCCTCACAGAGTTTCACATGACGGAAACGAGTGATTAAAACGTTTTGATGAAAAATATATCTACCCATTATTTAAAATGTTTGAATTTCATTAAAGAAACATTGCACTTCTTTTTTAGAATACTTACTTAATAGCTGACAAAAATACAAGTGGTAAAAATGAATATTAATAATATCTAACTTTTCCCAAGAGGAAATGTAATAAAATTCACAATTTGTTCTAGTTATATTTGTTGTAATAATATCGGTTTACTGCATATTTCCAGGAATGTTACCATGAAATTTATATGCCGCGCATAATTATGTAAAGAAGTATCGTAAAAGGAAACCTTTTCATAACAACATGTAACTAATTAGGATCAGATAAGAAATTCCTGTTCAAAGAATGAATAAGCTGCCATCGATAAACCTATGGAATTCTTTCACCAGATATGCCTCTATGCCTAAGTAAACTATTCCTTGTTTTATGAAAAATGATACTGTCGACTTTTTACATAATAAAAGCTCGTACTTTCATTTCTCGTTCTCATGTTTGATCGGAGTCTCAATTTTAAAAATTCTCACAGGTAATCACACCCTCTATGTATAAGTAAAATGGTAATAAATTCCAATCTTTCTTTCTTTTCGGATTGTTTTGCAACTCTTCATATAAATTATACTCCTTAAAGTATAATTCCTCCTCATTTCCTAAATGCATCCTCATTTACTTATTTCTTCCTTCACTTCAAACAGTAGCATTCCGTTATCATTTTCTTTTTCGGTGTTTTAAAGTGCAACACTCTCTCTACTCAATCAAATTTAACATTTTCAAAATCTCCCTCCCATTGTATAATCTTTTTATCCCGTAAAAGTTAATTTCAGATTTGCCATTTTCAGACTGGGAGGAAAGGTGGGGCTAGGGATTGCTTATATAGAAAACGGTGGATGGGCGAAATCCACTTTAGGAGTTCACATGTGAGTTCGGAAGCCGCCGTTGGAAGCATTGGATGACGGCCTAATATGGGGAGCGACGGTTTACTTTGGAAAGGAGTAAGTGCGTTGTATGTGTCAGGAAAGTCTATGGAATCAAGGCGAGAAAGGGATCTGTAATAAATGATAGAATAGTAAAGGTCATCAGGTGTTTTGCGTCCACATGCATTTTTCATCAGAGGGTAGAAGGAAAACGAAGCGTTTCGTGGAATTGATTCTGAACCAATTACCTCCAAGGATACAATCGCATACAGGGCTCTACGATATCGGTCAGCATTTACCTCCGACGTGAGCTTCTATTATTTTTTATTATAACCTCCCGCTGGCGTAATCTCGACCCCTATCTGACATAACGATATATCTTTGCGTTTAGAGATGTTTATTGGCAATCCAAGTAGACAGATTTTCTTTATTTTTAAACGTTGCTTTGTTATATGCTTCAAAATTGGCCTAATTAAGGTTTTAAGAATCCAAAAAAAGTGCTTTATCTTAGTTATAACGTTTAAATCTCTTTGATGGGCATAATTATCTCTGAAAAAATATTTTATATTTTTACGATAGATAACATTTACCCATTAATCATTCATTTTTTATCAAATCATATGACAGAGGACCAAACAGTACCGCTTTGTTATTTGTTATTTAATATCTTGTTAATTAGTGTGAAAACTTGGCTACAAGCTATCATGGAGTTAAAGAAACTTACGAGTCCGTTGACAAGTAATGTGGAACTTCACAGGAACCCCGATTCTAGTGATTACGCTGAAATCACGATATCAGTGTGTACTAGACCTTTGGTTTGGTTTGGAACCCATCTCATCGGTAAGGTTTCAGGTTTCCAAGTATCTATAATCATTTAAATATTTAACACTACTTTATCTTTTAACCTTTCGTGAAGGTAATTCTTTACCGTAGTGGTAGTACCTTGCATTGAAGCTGGGAGAGTGTGGCGAAAAATGTTGTTTTCGCTGCCTCGACTTCAATTTTCAAGGAAATAGTAATTTTAGCCTTTATAAAATATTATTTATCGTATTTAAACTACAATTATCATTTTTTCCATTTATTTTTTCCTTAAATTCTAATATCGGTAATTCTATATGCGGTGCTTACGTTTGGAGTCGTATTGAGTCTCTGAACGGGAGGCTGTGGAAATTCTGTCGGGACATAGGGGCCGAGTTTGTGGACTTGAGACCGGTGCTCGGGTCGTGTCCCACTCCCTTGAACCGTTCCGGGGTTCACTACACCCCTGAGGCGTCGACTCGGGTGGCTCATAGGATCTTCGAGCACTGTAGATATTTTTTAGGCAAATTCGTAGGTTAGGTAGTGGAGCAGATTGCCTAAATAACGATATAATAAGGTGTAGGTCAATTAGTGGGTCTAAGAATACTAGGTTACCAGAAGAGATTCTTCCAAGTACTTGCACTGCTAATGAGACAAAAGATAAAATTACCAATCAGAATATAGGCCGATCGCATACTAAGACATCAAAGAGATTAAATAGCATCCCCAGAAAGCAGACCGCAGAGAAGGTTTTAGACGAGGATATAATTTCCGTAGTAGTAGTTAATCAACATAGAGCAAGCGACAGATAGAATTTTACTCGTAGAGATTAAAGCAGAGCCGACGAACTTGGTCATTATTCAGGTATACATGCCACCGAGCAACCACAAGGAGGAAGAAGTCGATAGGATGTATGATGAGTTAGAGGATATCATCGCGAGTGTTCCTGCAGGGAAACATTTGATAGTGATGGGGGATTGGAATGCGACGGTAGGCGAAGGAAGAGATGGTGGTGAGGTGGGGGACTATGGGTTAGGCACGAGGAATGAACGCGGGGAGAAAGCAATTGAATTCTGCAGGAGACAGGGGTTAGTCATCACTAACACATGGTTTAGACACCACAAAAGGCGTAGGTATACATGGAAAATGCCAGGTGACTCAGAAAGGTATCAGTTAGATTATATTATGGTTAGGCACAGGTTTAGGAACAGTGTGATAAATTCGCACAGTTTCCCAGGAGCGGATGCGGACTCTGACCACAATTTAGTTGTTATGAAATGTAATGTTCGTTTCAAGAAGATAAGGCAAGGGCGGCGGGCTAAAAAATGGAATTTAGAAGCAGTAAATGAATTAACGAGGAAGGAGTATCAGCAGGCTGTAGAGAAAATGATGGATGACGGTAAAGAACTGAGTACTATCGAAGAAAAATGGGAATGTATCAAGAAAGGGATATTGGAAGCCGCTAAAGACACTATAGGAACCGTTAATGGGAAAAGGATAAGGAAACCATGGGTAACGGAGGAGATGATTGCAAAGATGGATGAGAGAAGAAGATGGAAAAATGTAAACACAGAGTTAGGCAAAATGAAGTACAAAGAGTTAAACAATAAATTGAGAAGGGCCACAAATAAAGCAAAAGAAGAATGGTGGAAAACGCAATGCGAGGATATGGAAAGTTTACAGAAGAAGGGTGAAATTGGTGCTCTATACAGCAAGGTTAAGTTATTATCGGGAAGTAAGAAGGCAAGATGTGTGCTAACAGTTAAAGATAAATGGGGTAAGATAATAGTTGAACCAGGAAAAATCCAAGAGAGATGGAAGGAATATATAGAAACACTGTATGGTAAAGAACTTAGGCCGACAAGGTTAGACATAGAAAAGGAACATGACGTAGAAGAAGATAGCTTAGGTCCAGGCATACTCGACGATGAAATAGAAAGGGCATTAAAGGAGATGAAAGCAAATAAGGCTGTGGGGGTGGACAATATTCCTGTAGAAATGTTGAAATGGTTAGGGAAAGGTGGGAAAAAGGCCATATATGGACTGATTCGTAGTATCTATGAGGAAGGAATCTGGCCGGAAGATTTTGTGAGATCGGTGTTAGTTCCTATTCCAAAAAAGGCAAAGGCTTCGTCATGTGAGGATTACAGAACAATAAGTTTGATATCCCACGCAGCTAAACTTATTCTCAGGATCATCAACAAAAGGATAGAGAGTAAGGCAAATGATTACTTAGGGGATGATCAGTTTGGGTTCAGGAAAGGAAGAGGTACGCGTGATGCCATTGCAGTAATGAGATCACTAGTCGAGAGGAATATAGAATACAATCAGGACGTTTTTGCCTGTTTTGTAGATTTCGAAAAAGCGTTTGATAGAGTGAATTGGGAAAAATTAATGCGTGTATTGCAGAAAATAGGAATGGATTGGAGGGACAGGAGACTGATCCGCAACCTGTACATGTCTCAGACTGCTCAGGTGCGAGTGGGGAACGGAGAGTCCGGATGGGCAGTGTTAGGAAGAGGTGTAAGGCAGGGTTGCCCATTGTCACCGGTACTGTTCAACGTATATGTAGAGGAAATGATTAAAGAGGCATGGGAAGAACTGGAGGTAGGAATGAAAGTCGGAGGGGAATTCGTAAAATCGGTTAGGTTTGCTGATGACCAAGCATTAGTTGCTCAGTCAGCCAAGGGGTTGCAAGCATTGTTGAGTGAATTGGAGGTTCAGTGCGATAAATATGGGATGAGAATAAATATTAATAAAACAAAGGTTATGCGATTTTCCAGAAAGAAAAAGGCTAAGCTAAATATTAAAATAGGAGGGGAAAAAATAGAGCAGGTAGAACAGTTTACATATCTCGGAAGTGTTTTGGACCAACACGGTCAAAGTGGTAGGGACGTAAGGAGAAGAATTGCGCTAGGCAAGGAGGCTTTCTCAAGGAGGAGGGAGTTGATGACGGGGACGTTGAGTAGGGATGTTAAGACAAGACTCGTAAAAACTCTGATATGGAGCGTAGCTATGTACGGCGCGGAAACATGGTCGCTGAAGCAGGAGGATAGACGTAGATTGGAGGCTTTTGAAATGTGGGTGTGGAGAAGAATGGAAAAGGTGAAATGGACCGAAAGGAAAACAAATGAGGAAGTACTAGAAATGGTGGGGGAGGAGAGGGGTTTGTTGAGAGAAATCCTATGGAGGCAGGAAAAATGGATGAAGGGCGTATTGAGCGGTAGTGGAATGTTGAAGAGGGTAATAGAGGGAAGAATGTTGGGCAAGCGAGGTAAGGGTAGGAACAGGATAGGGATGTTAGACGAGATGAAGGGAGGAAAGAAGTACACCGAGATGAAGAGGGACCTGATATAGATTAGTTTGCTAGGTGGGGAGTCACAAAATGTTTATTTGATAGTTGGGTCCATCCAAAAACCTACCTTAACCGGTAGATTACCTAAAAAAAGTAGTAGTTAACTGCCGAAGTTTAAAAAATAAAATACCGGAATTTCACCATCTCATTCATAGCACAAAGTCGGATATCATTATAGGAACTGAAAGTTGGTTAACAGATGACATCTCAGATTGCGAAATATTTCCCAAGTCCTTCATAGTTTATAGAAACGACAGAAAAAATAGAGCCGGAGGAGGAGTGTTTATTGCGGTTAAGAACTCTAACGTCAGTAGAGCCGAGTTATTTCCTGATAGCTGTATAGAAAGTGTATGGTGCTCAGTGAAAACACCCAGATCGAAAAGAATATATATCTGTGCGTATTATAGACCACCCCACGTTAGCATTAACTCAATACCAGACCTAGAAAAACAGATACAACGCTATACATCCCACAACAGTGAGCATAGCCTAATTATCGGAGGTGATTTTAATATTTCCACAATAGATTGGGATTCGTACAATTTTATAAATGGAGGTAAAGACAAGGATCTATGCGAGTCCCTCTTATTCGCGTTCACCTCGAATTCCCTACATCAATTAGTCACTTCACCAACAAGGGGAAAGAACATTCTTGATCTGTTAGCCACAAATATACCCGAAAAGGTCTTAAATATAGAAGTTGTTGACGGAATCAGTGATCACAGGGCTGTATACGCTAAATTTTCTCTAAGTGTAGATAAAGTCAACAAACCTAAGAGAAAGGTCTATTTGTTCAATAAAGCGGACTATGATGGCTTAAAATGTGAATTAAAAAGTTCTTTTTTTATATTTGACGAATTAAGCAAAACTAGTAGTGTCGAGGATACTTGGAATAATTTTCTTAGGATAACACATTCAGCAATACAGAGGTTCATACCTAGTAAATATATAAAAGAGAATAAGGAACCCCGATGGTACAACTCTGAAGTACGGAAATCTCTTAGGCGGCAAAGGGTGTGCCATGCCAGAATGAAAAATGCAGTTAAAGATTCCTCCCCTGATAAAATCAACGAAACCATACAGAACTACAAAGCATCTAGGTCCACTGCCAAGAAGGCCTTCCGGAACGCGCTAGCGGAATTCAAAAGGAAAAAATTAGGCGAACATTTGAACGATAACCCAAAGATGTTTTGGTCCTACGTCAGGGAAGTGCAGGGAAACAAGTCCACCGTAAACTCATTGAATATCGAAAAGGGGAATAAAGTAACGAGTAGTTTAGATAAAGCCAACATATTAAACTCATTTTTCCAGAGTGTTTTCAACATATCCTCACAAAATACACCCGAGAACCTTCCGAAAATATTTCAGCATTCAATGGAAGCAATCAATATTTCCACCCGCGGAATAGAATTACTCCTTAAAAACATAGACCCCAACAAATCTCCGGGACCTGATGAGATACCGGCACGTGTGTATAAAGAACTGTCGGCTGAAATTGCCCCATATCTAGATATAATATTTAAGAAATCATTAGCAGAAGAAAGCGTGCCAAACGGCTGGAAGGTAGCTTCGGTAACACCCATATTTAAAAACGGAGACAGGGAGGACCCCAGTAATTATAGGCCAATATCGCTGACTTCCATTTCCTGTAAGATTCTTGAACACATCATTGTTAGTTCCATGATGAGGCACCTCGATAGCCAAGATTTATTAATTAATAACCAACACGGCTTCCGTAAGGGTAGATCCTGCGAAACTCAACTCGCACTTTTTGTACATGATGTATTAAACTCCGGTGAAAGTAATATTCCAGTTGATGCGATATTCCTAGATTTTAAGAAAGCTTTCGATAAAGTCCCTCATTGCAAATTACTGGCGAAATTGGAAACCTATGGAATACACGAAAGTATTATTAACTGGATTAAACAATTTTTAAGTGATCGTGTCCAAACAGTCGTCCTGGACGGTGTATCATCCGATACTGTCAAGGTCACGTCGGGGGTACTACAAGGAAGTGTCATAGGCCCCCTCCTTTTCCTTATTTACATAAATGACCTCAGTACCGTAGTTAATAGCAAGCTCCGTCTTTTCGCCGATGATGCAGTAATTTATGGGGACATCCGAAGTCACGAAGACAGAGTCGTGTTAGCCAACGACCTAGATGCAATTCAAAATTGGTGCGATACATGGCAATTGGAATTGAATTTTAAAAAATGCGTAGTAATACATTTTTGGGAAAAGAGTAATTCCCTCCCTTATAGTTACAAAGTGAAACAAACCAAAATCGCGAGGGTAGATTCCTTTAAATACTTGGGTGTAACAATTACTCACGATCTGTCCTGGGGAAAACACATACGAGAAATATGCGGTCGTGCTAATAAAAAATTGGGATTTGTGAAAAGAGTGCTAGGTAAATGCGACGAAAAGGTGAAAGAACGATGTTTCCTTGCCTTGGTCAGGCCCCACCTAGAGTATGCTGCCAGTATATGGGATCCTCACAACATAAATTTGGTTTCGGAATTAGATCGAGTTCAGCGGAGGGAGGCTAGATTTGTCAAACATTGTTATGACCAACTCAGCAGCGTATCCACTTTGTTAGACAGTTTAGGTTGGGATTCTCTTACACAGCGGCGTTTCCAATATAGATTAAACTTATTAAAAACATTTAAAGATGGGCCCTTTTCCGATGACATCAAGGATATAATACGAATCCCAACGTATTACGGTCGAAGGGATCACGAATATAAGACTAGAGAGATAGACTGCAAGACTGACAGGTTTAAAATGTCATTTTTTCCAAGAACGATAAGGGAACAGAATGCTCGTAGTCGAAATTCCCCAGGACTTAGTTCATTACAATAAGTATTAACGTACAGGTTAGGGACTTCGCGAGGATGTGTATACATGTGTGTATGTATGTATATGTATGTGTGTATATAAAAAAAAACCATAAACACAGTAATCAACCCGAAGGTCGGTTTGGTAGGTGATGGTAGAGCTCACCCATGTACCAAGCCCGACGGCGTGTGAATATTCACACATCAGGGTAGGGGGGCCAGTTCCTTTCCCTGTGCCGGTTATGGTTTCCCAGGAAGACCTGGTACCCGAAAAATCAACTAGCTTAGGTGGAGCTGCAGGTGCCCAACGTGCCTTGCCCGGGAATCGAACCCGGGACCCTCTGGTCAGCAGTCCAACGCTCTACCCGCTAGACCACCGCGACCTACATGTGTGTATATATACATATATATATATGTATATATAAATATTTTTTTTTCCTACAGGTTTCCCCCACCTTTCCTCACCTAACTCCCAACCCCCTCAACCCTTACCCTTCCCTCATGGTGCTACACCCCCTGCCACACACCTTTTTGGTGGCTCGCAGGGTACTTATGTAGATGTAGATGTAGATATCAGTACAATAATAATGCCAATATTTATGCATTTAGTAAACTGGAAGAATTCCAGAAATATAAACCGGGTTTTCTGGCATAGTTTTCAAATCGACATAGATTGCTGACATCCATTATTACAATGTAAATTACGTAGGAATGTGATTTAGAAAGATTATTTGTGTAATTAAATGAATTATTCATCCCGATTGTTTGATAGGCGTAGGAAGAGCTCACCTAATGATAATCCTAACGGTGTTGAGGTTGGCACTTGAGGGTAGTACTCTCCGCTGTGTTTCCCTGTTCCACCTGTGTTTTCCGATCCGATGCACGAATAATTGCACAGCTTGGATGCTGGGGGTTTCCAGCGGTGTCACCCAGAAAGGAACCAAAATCCTCAGGCAATCAATTGATTGGAATTATGAATTAATGTCCTAATAATGGATTGGATTAATGTCCTTAAGTAACGAATGTATTAAAAGTTACAATATCATCACGGCACATTTTATGCTGTAGTGTAGATCACTTATTTTGAAATCAGGTTTTCAAAAGTCAGATATTTTATCCTAAAAACTTGAGATTAAAGTACAAGGGTGGTCCCAGAAGTACCCGAGCCATTAAAAAAACAAACATTTTCAAAAAAATATTTATTTTTCAACATAATCTCCTTTCAGCTCTATACACTTTTCCCAGCGATAAATAGAAGCTCAATGAGTTCGATACCTTTTTATGATAATAACTGTCTTGATCCTCATAATTCCTATTAACTACCGACATAATTTCTTCACGGTTGGAAAATCTTTGACCACCGGGCCATTTTTTCAAGTTTGTGAACAAAAATTAATCCGACGGGGCTAAATCTGGTAAATAGGATGCATGAGGTAGTAACAAACCCGCATATGATATCAGGCATATTTCTTTCCAAGTCTGCCTTTTTTTACAAACTATGTCTGAATTTGAGAAAATATATTCACAAAACTATCAGAATATTTTGTTTTCATATCCTTCGTCTCAGTTAATGAATGTTCGACAAGTTCATTGCTAATTTCAACCAGAAATAGTAGCAAGTATTAATTAAAGTTTGGAATGGCTCGAAAACCATTTTTAGTCAATTTAGGCTAAGGAACTAAAGAATGCGAAGTAGATCAAGCTATACGTAATAGGAGTATCAGCGTTGATTATGCTTCAGTGTAATTCAGCCTAAAGGAGACCTTTTTATTTGAAAGATATTTACTATAAGTAATATTTCCCTTGAAAAAAAATTACATGAATATTTCTAATCGAAAGCCGCCCATTGCTTGGTATACTGCATATGAAAAATTGCACAGTTATAAAAAGTTATTATTTTAAGTTAAAAAATGAAATTAAGGCAAATTTACATTCAATATTAGCAAAATATGTCGTCGTCCTAGCTTTGCAACAACTGAATCCTCAAAATTTGAGTTTCTTTGTAACCAAAACACCGGAATTAATCTCTCTGATTCCTCACTGTATGAAACTTTACCGGAAAAAAATTCAGTAACCCATATTTCTTGTGTGTGACGTTAAGTGATATCTATTTCAAAACGCTGATCCTTACAATTTTATTGAGCCCAGGAAAATATTTTTCATTACTATCGATGTTGCAGATGCATTTACTTTCAGTACATTTCGTAGAATATTTTTTCATGAATTCATTCACATTTTTTCTTCACATTTTATTTTTTCAGAGAATAATCCACATTTTCCATCAGCTTGTATGACTGTAGTAGTCCCATTTAGTATCAGCTCGTATAATTCCATTACTTCTGGCATGTCCAAGCCAACGAATAGATAATCAGGCTATGTCCCCATTTTTTAGCAATAATTTATTTCCATCATCGCAAAAAGAATATAAACAACGTAGCATGTTAGAAAAGAATGGTAGAAGAGAGAAATCGAATCCTAGGAATGATTGAGGTTGATTTAAGCGGTCACACGATCTAAAAAATTGAACATAATCAAGTTTCTTTAGCAGTCAGTTTTCCCTGACTATGGTTCAAAGTACCAATCTAAAATTTCCAGATTTTCATACTATCCTATTGATTTAAGGAGGAATCAACTCTATCAAGCTGACTGCCACTTGATCTGATTAATCGACGAATTATTATCCATTAAATGTCCAAGGAAACATAAAATGTTTGGATAATTAATCCATAAATTTCACGAGCCCCAGGGAAACGTGCAGATGTGATGTCCTATCGTTTGCAACCGAGATATCGTGCATGGAAAATCACACTGCGAACAAATGCGAATGGAATTTCGAAGGCAATGAGGGAAATGGCGGGAGAGATGCAGGAGAGATTGAGAGGGGGGGAGGCAGCAGCATCTCGCGGGGATTTGTAGAAATCTTCGCTTGGTATCCACATTCGCCTCCAATTTACATCCCCTGCCTGCGTCACTCGGTCTCCTCTTCCTTTGCTTTCCCCTCTCGATTTGTTCCCCAGCAATTCCTCCGCGAGAATAAAATGAATAGGAAAAGTTTCCAGAGATTGGATAGGTAAATAAAGTAGTTCGGGAGTAAGAAATCGGGCCAAGAGGGAGAAATGCGCATGGATGGAGGCGTGAAGTAGATGTGAGGGATTATACGGACCAACGCACGAGGGAATAGGAAAGGAAGAACGAAGAGAGGGCATATTAAGCGTGGAAATTCGTATGCGAATGAGTTTTAGGTAGAAGTAGAGTTTGGCGCGTGCAGCGAAAGAGGATTGGTACCGGGAGATCCTGTTAGCAAATGGAAATTATGAGTAGGGGAGGAACGCGAACGTGTCACTGAAGATCGTAGGGTATTGGATTAATTGGTGGAATAGAAATTTAAGAACAAACGATCGATGATGAGAAAATACTAAAGAGAAGGAGACAATGTTGAAAATATTAAGCTTCTGTGCTCGTAGAGTGTATTGAGGAGACTGATGTAAAATATTTTTTTTAAATATCATGTAGCATACTCTCTCGCATAACTTATAAAATTGGAAAACGTCAAATAATTTCACCAGTTCCGTTGCTTATTTCTCTGTCACTCCTTTTATTCCCTGTACTCGGGTCGTTTATCACCGCATCATCCGGTCATCTATTAATAAGTTCGTTTACTACCATTGGTCGCTAGATTTCTGCATTTAGACAGATATGATATTATTTGTGTACCTCATATTTTATCTTTATACTTTACCGCAATAGCTAATTTTACCTGGGGAATAGCAAAGCCAAGTCATTGGTATGAAATCATAGCGCGGCGAGCAAACTGTTACGGAAGCGTAATTGGTTCTTCAAAAATAGAGGTGTAAAACAAAAGGAAATAAATTTGATTGAGTATAATGCTATTTATTTCTGAAATTTTCAAAATGAGGAAACCAAGATGTAATCTATTTATGGCTGGATGGAATAAAGACAGTCAAAGAAATTATAATTTCCTTTGCGTAACATTTGAAAAAATGGCATGGAGTTTCGAATGATTAACCTGCACACTTCCAAGAGGTCCTTGACCTGTATATGTGCTGTATGGTGCTGATAATTAGAAAAAAGTATTCTGAGATTAGGACGCTGAAAGATGACTCGGGAACACTGCAAGTGTTTATTTTGATGGATGTCACATCTACTCCGATTTCCGAGACTGCCACTCTTGCTCTCTTAATCCATCATGCCCTTGTCTTCCATATTCTCATGCTTCGTAATAATAGGATTCCTGGGAAATTCCCTTGAAAACGTGCACTAGGGGCTTTTTTAGAGATTAGTTAATATGTGGATACTATGTGGTATGTTACATGCATACAAGAGGTCATGTTGCCTCCAATATTCAAACTTGCGTGGCTGGTCTGAAAAGGTTCCGACTCAGAAAATTTCAGAGTAAATGTCTTGTGTCTTTGTTAGGTCGTAAACTTTTCAGACCTAAGAAAGACTCTTGTTTTTCTAGAACATCATACTATAGAACGCTATTGACGTTAGATAGCTTTTTGACAATTTTCGAGACTATTTTCTTTTTTACCAGTTACGAATTTATTCTTGGATGAATTTTGTTAGTGTTTTTTTCCATATATCTTGATAAAATCTTGGAACTCGTCAAGGACTGGAAAGGGATCCGAAATGATTGCACACTCCGTCCTTCGAGCCTATGAACTTTAATGTACACGTAATAGAATGACAAATATCCACGGTGTGGGACACCCGTATAATTCCTAAGTCCGTGAGCAAGAGTTCAACCACATTTTCTAATTTACATGAAATGCTTATTTTATGCGAAATTGTAAATGACTATTAAAATTATCTTTTCTCCAGGAGGGCTATTTGTTTTTACTCATGAACACCCTTCAACATCTTATCTGTGATTTATGCAATACTGATGCTTAATTCTTTTCAAAGTTAAGTACCTTTCTAGTTATTTGAGATCGTAGTTTATTCAGAAGATAAAGAGGGAATTCGTCATCGAGAAACGAAAGGAAGCGGTTGTCTCTTCTGATTCCCCATGGATTACCCGTTCCAAACGGCACTTTTGCTTGCTTCTTCGCTAAAAGTCATCGACCTTGTAAAAAAAACTAATGTCTACAGAGGGCTCTTTTGTAGACTGCTCCATTTCGAGTGCTTCAAGCGGTCGACTGGGAAATAAAGTGACTATAGGGTGGAGTCCAAGTGCTGGGGACGGTCTCAAGATGGAAGAAGGGACAGAGGAGGGAGGCTTAGGGCAATGCATTAAATTTGCTCCTCACCATCCCTTATCGGAGTCAACCACTTATCCGGTCCCTGGACCCTGTTTTCATTTTCTCATCCACCATCCCATACCTCCGTCGACTTCCCGTGTGGAAGCGTCGAAGTGAGCAATGAAATATGGAGTAGCCCGAAAGAGAATGATGCTGTACTGGGAACGGAAGGTGGATTACCTGGTGGGATTTAAGAGCCCTGGAAGTGAGTGTGAGGGTGTGCGGATGTCGATTAAGCCTGCCTATCCATCGTTCCTTTTCCGCATGCGTCGTAAACTAGGCTTTTTGTGCCATGATTTCCCAATCGTTTCAAGTTAAACTTGCGGTTTGGAAATTTCTGAAGTTTTTTTTAAGCGGCGTCTTATACTTGTGACTGAGGGGCTGATATAATGTCTTCTTCAAAATATCTAATGATATCGAAATTTCTTGGGTTAACTTTTCTTCCTTCGTTTCCTTTTTAGTATAGATTGGCAAAAATTATGATGGCACATACTCTAAGTTAGTTTTAGTACATTAAGCGACAAACATTCGTCGTCCTTGATCTAAAATATTTAACAGAACTGTGCAATATTAATTTTTCCGTATCGAACATCGATAGAAATTGTTAAGAGGAACGATGCATCTATATGGAAATAAATATATCGTCTAAATCAGCAATCGATTACGTAAAGAAAATAACCATATATTCATATGAAATATATGTGGATATGCTAGCTACTCGGCCGTATGTCCTCCTCGGCCCCCTTGTCACTCGGCATGCTTCCTCATGTAATAATCGCAGCCATTACCCAAAACCTTTACTATCTCCTTCCTCTTTCCTACTGGATTTTTTCGAGCATGAAAACAACTGTAACGATGTAGCGCTGGGAGGTGATAGCAGGGAGTGGAGAAAGGAAAAGAGAAGTCACTAGAACCAATTATCTACTCCTTTCATTGCCTCTTTCCACTCACAACCTTATAGGCACAGTTTCCAATGGGTGAAAGGTTCCTTTTTCCTCTGACGGGACTATGGAAAACCCACACACACCCAATTTCCACTTTTGCCTCTCTCTAATTACGCGGTTGACTTTTCAAAGGAAGAACTTGACCTCTCCGTTTTTAGCATTTCCTCTTCACTAAAAAAACATCGTCATAGTAGTTGTATTATAGCAGGGCATTAAAAAATATCAGATGAATTTGTTTTATGTCTGGTATTTTTGTATAAGTGGTTTACAATAATAAAACGAGATCCAGTAAAAGTGGTATTAATCCTTTTGTCTTCCTTAATTTTAATTTTATTTTAGCTTCTTATCCTTATTTGTCTTTATAAATAGGTTATTAAAGAAATGTAGTCCATAGCTCTAAGCGTGATAGTTGCCAGGCT
The DNA here is from genome assembly GCA_037158775.1 of Hetaerina titia. Classification (NCBI taxonomy): domain Eukaryota; kingdom Metazoa; phylum Arthropoda; class Insecta; order Odonata; family Calopterygidae; genus Hetaerina; species Hetaerina titia. The sequence continues at coordinate 90,605,168 of CM073768.1, read as the reverse complement.
CCAATATCTCACATCCGTCACAACCCTTGGGTGGTTTACAGTTTAGAATGGGAAACTATCGCAAATTCTAAGAAGAAATAAATGTATGCACCTAGCATAAATTCATTAGTAAAAGTGTGATTTTCGGTTCATAGAATATTAAGCGCTAATTTGGAAAAGAGATTATTTTTATGTTTGAATATAATGACTCGTATTAACCAGTACGCATCAATGCTAAACATTTTTCATATTCTCTCCGCTGAAACAGTGGTGCATCGATGTCAAAACTTTGTAATGGCGTTTTATATTTATTATCATGAAAAAAATCATATTTCAGGAAAAAATGTTTAAATTGTGTTAAAATAGCTTAGTGGAGCATACAATATTAAAAATCGACCTGAAAAATGGTTTAATTTCAAGTTCTTGCCCAGAATCCATGGACCAGTCCATAGACAACTAAATAATTCATAAAAAAATATATGATTTAATACTTCCGGCCGTTTCACTGTGCATATCTCGTGAAAGCATGATGTGCTGAGGAAGAAAGGAAGAGGCTGTTTGTGGAATATCTCAAGGGCGAAAAGGTAAAATGTTCAAAGAAGGGGAAGGAAGGAAATTCCGTCAGGGGTTTTGTGGAGCTGAGGTCTACAGGCTGGGGGTTGGGGGGGGGGGGTTTGGGTTGTCATTTGTAAGTGGAATGACGGCGGGTAACCGTGAGTGAGTGGTGTGCTGGCGGTAAGGAAGAGGTCCCAGTATAGGGGGTGTGGTGTGTGGATGAATGAACAACAATCTTAGAGGTTGAAAACGCTTTTTTCAGGGGTCAATGGGAAAATGCTCCAATAAAAAAGGTAACGACAAGTTGGAAATTGGACTGAGAGTAAGGAGTGGGTGCGTGAGATGGGGAGAGGGTGGTCTTCGGCGGAGAGGTGATGATTGATCCGAGGATTAAGTCGGAGACGGGGAATCTGTGCAGGAGGGAAAAAAAACAGTAGACTCGCGCAAAACGAGGGAAAAGCAAGAGTGAGGAAGGAAAGGTCGCGAACGAAAAGAAAACAGAAAAATCCCCTTAGGTGGAACCTCTAAAGGGTTTGACTCAGAAAACAGTTCTCTTCTTTGGTCTGACTGGTTGTGATGGAGGAGGGAAGTGGAGAAGGAATTGGGAGACAGATAGAGAAAGGGAGTCATGAATTCGATAGATCCTTTTGTTTTCTTCTTTTACATTGCCTCTTTCCTTTTTTTTAAGTTTTGTTTGGGAAATATATAGAATACATCCAACCTCTTCTCTTTCTCACGAAATCTTATATTTTTTCCCTCCTTTTTCTGGGGATTTATTTTCTAAGGTTGTTTCTGTGTCCCATGCCTCTCCTTGTCGTCTGAATCAAAACTTTGGAATATGGTTACACTAAAAAATATGATGAAAAAGCAGTTCACTTTTGAATCGAAGGGAGCTTGAAAGAATTGCATTCATCCCTCTCTCAATTACATTGGATTTTCTTAGTGTATCTTGAAAAAACTTCAGTTGCCTAGAGATATGACTCTCAGTATTTCACATGAATATTATGGTCAGACTGACGACAAGAACTTTGGTATCAGATTATATGCAATAAATAAAGGTCTGCTAGTGTATTTTAAAGTTATTTTAATAGACTAAAGTACCATGCAGCATTTTTATTGATTATATGGTGTCGTATTTATTTGCCCGGAATAAAATGGTATATTAAATTATGATAAGTTTCAATTTTTATCTACATCATTTAAACGGACAGATCAAGTAAATAACGAGTTAACTGGAGCAATTATAAAAACTATACTTTCTTTATTTAGGTTGCTTGATATATTAAGTAAATTTTATAGTTTTAAGTTATTTTTCCGATTAAAGGAGTGGTGTTCAAATATCCTCAAATATGTAGGAATATCTTTGATATCCAAACGTGAAGTAAGCATTTTATGAATGATTCATCTCTTCATGACTTACTTATTTGGTTCTTAGGAGCAGTGAAATATCTGTTCGCATCATTTCTAAAATATGAAGAGAAAACTTTTATTCAATATTCGAATTGCATTGGGTAGGATGAAGAGGGACTCAACCGGACCGTGAACACACTAATGTCTATGTGTTAACGAGCAATCACTACTGATATTAATTGCACATATATAGTTTTGGGTGACCCTTACTCTATTTTAAACATTCTCATGAACTTAATTCGATATATTCTTCTAGAATTTTTTATATTTGTAATGTGAAATATCATTAAGGCTAAAAAAGAATTTTAAAAAATTAAGAATTAAGAAAAAAGGAAGGAGTTAAGAAATGTCAGTGCTTTTCGAACTTTCTCTAGATGCGGACTACTTTTATAAGACCAATATTTTCAGGACACGAAAGCTTAAAAAATTGGCATGATATATGAATTGTGAATAGTTTCACTCAATGAAAACACCAAATCCCCATAAAATGACTGTCATAATAAACAATTTATCCGGTACCGTCAAAATGAGGGCCCATGATGCAAAAAAATAACACGATATTTACGTCTATTTTTAGTTAAAAGTACTACTGATAGATGTCCTTCATTATGTTTGCTTATACTTTTAAGTAGTCCCTTAAAATAACAGGAACGATTATCTAGATAATATAATACATTAAAAACACGTGTTGCCCACATCTGAGGCGCAGATTCTTGCGTGAACTGTTATTAAAGAGAATCAAGCAGTTATAAAATAATTTCGTTCGTAGTCTCATTAAATGTGTTTATTTAGACCTTGTCAAATTTCCAGCCTTGTTTATTCTCAGACGCTCCTTTCGGTTGTCGCGAAGTGATTTTATTTTCCTCTCTGTGCAGAAACTCGTAACTTCCGTTCGAGATAAAATCAATTAAGTCTGGTGAAACTACCGGTTCCTGAACTTAGCAGAGCTTCTTCTGTTCTCGTGATATTGCCCAAGGCGTTGAAATGGCGGATAAATTAGTTGTGATTTTATTTTAGCGGATTATTAAACCCCATTTTCTATCCTTGACATCAATGGATGTTCATTGGGCTTCTCCTTAAATTATCTGTCGTTTTCCGAAAGAAGCTAAAGTTAACCTTAAAAAAAATTTCTTTGGGGAAACTTTCGTATACTGATAGTGCGAATACACTATACACCAAATTGAACACCATTGCACACTACTTATTTTTATGAAGTCATTTGTAACTTTCGGAGTTTCCCTTGACATCTGTAAACGTTCGTGGGATTAAGTCTGTCAAACGAGTGTCAGAAGACAAAGGGAATTTGATTGGAACACGAGGATAAGCCGTGAATCGTGACAATTGTTGGAAAAAATATAGAACAGGCCACGATGACGGTGACCACCAGGTAAATTCTTGTATGGAAAAATGTTCTAGATGGACGGGAGATAGGTGGGTATATGAATTGAGGACAGAAGAAAAAACCGGGAGGGGTAGGTGCTTGAATGGAGGTCTAAGATTGAAGAAGAGAAGGGGGAGAGAGGCATAAAGTGGAGACCATAGCAGGCGCTGAAATTACTAGGGGGAAGGATGAGAATTCTAAGATTAAGGGAAAAGGAAGGAGAGGGGGAGTGAGATAGGAGGAAAAAGGTGTGGATCCTTGCGCATCGCTAAAGGTACGGCGTGGAGAGTTGGGTGAAAGAAGGGTGTGGTGTCGGGACGGAACCATGGCAACCGTGACGTCACGGCATTCCCACTCCATTACGCCACTCATTCTGGGCTGCCCTCCCTCTCCATCCGTCCCTTCACCTCGCCTTTCACCCGCCCCGCACTCCGCCACACACCACACGGTTCTACAACCTTCTGCACCACGTCTGTCTCCTCTTGCTCTCCTTCTCCCTCCCAATTCTCCTCTTCTCTTTATCCTCTCCTCCGTTCTATTACCTATCCCTGTAATGCTTCCAAAAGGTGCCTCATCCCCCCACCAAGTGCTCTTCCTCTCTCTCCTTTCCCTGTATAATTTATCGCTTTGGCAGTTTCTTTGGTGGATCGTTGAATTTTTACTCCGGCGTTTTCAGAAGGGAAATCTCTGATATTGCGTGAAAGGGTCGGGAGACTCCCGGGGACCCTTTTTTTCCCACCCCGTCTTTCCCTTCCTCGTTCCCCCATCATTTCTCCTCCGTCCCTTTCCCACTTTTCTCCGCGTTGCTCGCTGCCAAGTTTCCTCTTGCCTGAATGGGCGCCGGTTTGATCTCCTTTGAGAGTAACACTCACTTTTTTCGTGCTTCCAAAGGTTAGCCCGCGGAGCATGGCTGTTCCAAGTGGTAGAAGGAGATGTTTTTTGAATTACATTGGTTCATTTTATCGCCTGGAAGTTCAGATTTGCCATACTTTTTTAGTTTAATTTTCATTTTTGTAGGGATCAAGTTGAACGATTTTATGTTAGGCAGACTGAGTTATAAAGTTTTGGATGTTCTTGTCTTGTGTATTATTTGTCGTTTCTCAAGTAAGTTAAGTCTTTTCCTCGTGGATGTATATCCAGAAAATACACCTGGGCGAGTCACCTTATTGCTCAAATTTTAATATCAATATCCTCTCATTTTACTATAAATTTTCGTTTAACTTTACTGTCAATATTTATTTAACGTAACTGTCAATTTTCGTTTAATTTTACATCTATATTCAATTGAGTTCTCAGATATTTATTTCTTACCTAAACAAAACTCAATTTTGCATCGTAAAACCCGCATACAACGATCGCTGACTTTTATGATGCACCATCTGGTCGATCTCTTTGGCGTTTATGCGCTGCTATTACATATATCGTGCCTAAACGAGAATAGCACGTGCCCTTGGAGCAGCCCATTCAAGAGCCGACAATAACCTCCCACCGTTACAGTCATTTTAAACCCACGGGGTCCCTCTCCGGCTCCGTCTAGTGCTTTTGGAGCAATGCGCACCCTTTGGCCATCGTAGTGTGCTCATTGCCGCGTCGAGCGATGCGTTGCTAACACGTCCGCTAATATCTCATCACACTGTCTACCACTATCACTTACTGTCACATGAGTCATATTTCATAATTTATGGTTATGGATTGCTTACGTTAATATGCGGATATTTAAACGTAAAATAGATCACGTTGATCTCTGCATTAATTTTAAACTTTATACCATTTCTTAAATTAATTTCATTTTATCTTTTCTTCCGAAAATTCTTTACGTGTTGGTCACTTACACACAATGATCAGAAGTACGTAATAACCACCGGATGTAATCGAGAATTAATATTTTTGAAAATGATTCGTAGAAAATCGTAACTAAATGATCGGTTATGTAACTGTGGGATATGTGTCTAGTCAAGTAATTTGACGTTAATGCATAAGTTTACAGCAACTGTTGAAACATTCCTCCAATGCTTGGAATTTTAAACACTTGGCAACCAGAAAAAGTCAATCCATAATTAAAATATATGTAGACCTTTTTTAAATCAGTGTTTCTCTACTCCTTCTCTATCATTATTTCGCGAAACCTTGCGTTTTGTAAACAGTAAACATTTCTTTTATTTGTAGATTCAAGATAAGTTGCATGGAAATCATGAAATACAGGTATCAAAATATCGAAACCGCAATGAGCATTGCAGTAGTGTTAGACACACATGGTTCCCTAACTGAACAATGACTTTTGACTAAACTAAGCATCTCTACTAAGCAAAACTAAACTAAAAGCATCATCTAAACTAAGCAAACTCATTTCTTTGCCGCTCCTGCCAAACACAACCTGATACCTCTCATTGCAATAAATCAATCTTTAATTTTCGTTTATTTCCTTATCCCAATTCGTCCAACATACGAGTCATCTCATTTTCCTACCCCATCCTTTGCTTGCCTAGCGTCCTCCCCAACACATATAACACGGTCTTTAGCGTTGCATCGTCATTGAAACCACCTTCTGCACCAGCCTTTTCTGTCTCCTTTGGATAACTCCAGTAGAACTCTCTCCTAAGTCTCTCTTAGTATTAGCATTTTTTCATGTTTTCTTCTCGGCTCATTTAACTTTTTCAATACTCCTCTACATCCACAGTTCAAAAACAAAATCTACGCTTAACATCTTGTTTCAATTACGATGTTTCCTCACCGTACAAAACCACGCTTCGTTCCGAAGTTTTTTTCTAATCGATTTAATATCCTTAATCAGCATCTCTGCCTTCAAATTTTTGTGAGGGGATTTTCCTTTTGAAAATTGTTTCGTCTTACGCCATTCTTTTGATGATCCTACAACTTTTACCATCTTGGTCCGAAACACTTCCAAAAAGGTAAACTGCCACACCAGCTCTAATTTTTCCCTTCATTTCTAAGGCTTAATTTATGCTTTTTTCTTCTCAAATATCTAATTACTTTAATTTTGATTACATTGGTCCTGTAGGCAATCCTCTCACACCAATTTTTAATGCAGACAGCAATGATTGAAATCCCTTGAGTGACTAGATAGCTAAAGTATCGCAATATAAAAGATGTTATGAATTCTTCATTGACTTACATTCAGAATCCAGGTATTTTCATATTTTCCCAATTTTCTATACATATCCGTGGAAAACCATGGGTAATAATGGGTTCCTCTCTCTTTCTATTGGTGCCCATCGCGGCACTCCTCTACCACTCGCACCTGAGCAGTCTCAGACATGTACATGATAGGTTACGGAGAAGTCGCCCATCTACACCTCTTTTCTAAAATGAATTCATTAATTCTACTCCATTAACTTTTTTGAGAAAAATATTAACTAAATGTTCAATACATTCTGATTGTATCCCATGTTCATCTATATTTGCTCTCATGTTACTCTTATGCCATAATGCGTCCCTTTCTGAACGGAAACTACTCAACATCTAAGTAATTATTTGCCTTCCTCTCAAAATATAATTGTAATCTTTTATTGATATTTTGAAGCACCAACTTAAATGCTTGCGAAATTGAACGTTTGGTATCATGGTTCTCACATTCTGTTGTCCATCCTTTTTTGGAAAGGAAACGAAAACTGACCTAGCGAAATATTCCGGCTAAAGACCTCACTCTTAAATGCTACAAATGAGCCCATAAAAACTCTTCCATCCGCTTTTTCCTAGTCCTTTAAGTAGTACCGTAGGGATGTTGTATTTCCTTACGGCCTAATTTAATTTCAGTTACTTAACTAATCTATCTCGCCATCTAGTATGCCCGGGTCTACGAGTAAGCTTTCCCCATCTACGTCGTATTCCCTTTGTATGTCTTATATTGCTGATCTCAGTGTTTAACATATAGATCCCATATTTACTCTTTTCAATCAAACGTGAATCCTTCTTGGTTTGATTAAAATGTTCCCACCATATCTATAATAGTGTGCAGAGTTCACCTTTTCTTCCAAGAAAATGTAGGAGATGGCTCTAGAGTAACTTTTAACGGAGTCATCCGCTAAATGTGGAAAGTTTCGGAGATTATCAGGACGCCTCGGTAGCTTACCTGGCTAAAGTACTCTGCCGGGCATTGATGGCTCCAGATTTCGAATCCCACTCACGGTGAATGATTTTTACAAACTTAAACTGCTGTGTTCTTTTTCTCTTTTTATTTTGTGTTATTAAATTCTGATTTTTCATTCACATTACTGTGCAGAGCACCCATTTTTCATTCCTTGGTAAAGTCTTACTATCCTTGCACTGTATATTCCACCACGCTTCTTTCATCGTTTATTTTCTTCCTTCAGTTTCTTATTCATATCTTTTTTCTTCCATTTTAATAATTCTGTATTCATATTCCTCGACTTTCTGCCCTCGTCGATCATTTTAATTAATTTGTCTGTAACCCAGACTGTTTTGACTGTTCCTTATTTTTTTTGTTACTTTCAATATTCCATATTTTAAACATTGCCATATTTCAATTATTGTACCCGATTTTCTGTCGATATAATTTTTTCTGAGGCCTCCTGGTGATCAACTCCTTTCTTTTTTTTCCGGTAAAAGCTTCTAGATTCATTTTCTCACCTAACTTCCCAATTTTGCTTGTCTTCGTTACATTCTGTTGGTGCTAAATCATAGCTTGGATCCGCACCCGCTCTCGGGAAAGTGTGAGAATTAACAATGCTGTTTCTAAACCTGTACTCAATTAAACTATAAATGCATTCATACAGATATCTCTCTGAGTTTCGATTATTTTCCACGCATATGTATGAATATAATGGTGTGTAAACCAAGTGTTCATTAAGATTAAGCATTGTCCACTGTAGAATTCTGTTTCTTTCTCTCCGTAGCCATTCCTTATTCCTGAACCGTAGTCTCTACTTCAACACTATTTCTTCTTCTTTGACCGCCGTCACATCTCCATCCCCAATTTATATCAAATGTTTCTTCCTCATATCACAAGTTGAAAGGATCCTGTACATGTGCTCATTCATGGGATAAATAATTGTGGTGATTTCCCAGTTGCCCTTCTCAATAGCGTTTTTATCTCCACACCATCATTCAATGGCCGCCCCATTATTTGAGTCAGACGTCTTTGCAGACACTTCACTGAGAAACAGACGATGCACGGATTTTTTTGGCACCTATCCCTCTACCTAAATGGCATGGGTACCCCTGCCAGGAACAGATATCATTGCTCCCGCAAGAAGAGCTCTAGGGGTCGTCAGAATGCACGGGTCCTTATATTATATCAAGTTTGTAATCCACGAGGAAAGATGAACACATATAAGTCGTAGTTTAATAGATTAATATTTTCACAGCTGTCATCGTGGGAATTTATAAAATTAACTGCAGTAATGCGGTTTATTTTGAACTGTTAAAAATCGAGACTAACATGTTCATTAATGTTTTAATTCATGTCTTAATCATTACAACTCTTGAATTATGTTCATTTAGGAACCTGTAGAACCGTTATTATGAACGAATTACCAGTTTTAAAATTTTATAAAATTATACCGGCCGTCAGTAGACATTATTCCTCTCAATATATCAAATAGCAATGTTTTAGTGATGATATTGAAAGGGTAAAAGGAGGAAAGGGCAGGAACAGGATCGGGATGTTGGACGGGATGAAGGAAGGAAAGAAGTACTCAGAGAGGAAGAGGGACCTGATGTATAGCAGGTTGCTGGATTGGGTTTTGTTTGGAGTTACAAAATATTTATTTGATAGTTGTGTCCATCCAAAAACCTACCTTAACCAGTAGATTACCTAATAATAATTGAAAGGGTTTAATTTCGTTTTATGTTATTTCAAAACAGTTTATGCACTATTGAAATCTTCTGGCTGTTTTCTAAAGTATAAATAATGAATCTTCTTTCCTAAGAGCAACAGGATTTAAATGGGCTGCTAGACAATGGTTATAACTATGACCTGCTTGACTGGATTCGAGATGACCCTGCAGGTTAGCTACTAATTCGACAGAGCCAACGCTCTCTTATCTTATCTTCTCCAATCACGACGGTAGAAGATGAGTTTTCCTCAAGGAAATAATTATATGTGGCAATTAACCTCCATAATTTTCTGAATAATAAAATGTAGACTCAATTTTTTCATTTGATAAAAGTTCCTTTGGACATCAGTCACGTCACTCAATCTCAAGTCAATCAAATATCACAATTAAATCAAATCAATCAAACACAAAATCAAATACCATACTATTTAACGTGACGGGTCTATTGATAATTAAGGGTAGAAATTTCCTGCTTCGCAATAAGCCCTTCGGAGTGTAAATTTAACAGAAGAGATGGGAAAACATTAAATTTCAATTTACTCCTTTGTTTTCGTTTCACACTTGAGATCTTGTACCTAACCGAGAAATCAATAAGATTTGGTGAACGTGGTGATGTGCAAAATATACCGGGAATCAAACTCCGACCCTTCTTGTCAGCAGCCAAACTCTGTTCCAAATAGGCTACATCACCTGTAGGAATACTTTATGAACATAATATAAAATGTAAATTCGTGTAAATGCCATCAAACCATAATATTATATCTAATGTAGTTTTAATGCAGTTTAAATATGCATACAATATATGAGTGCCACAGTTGTCATACACAAATTTAGTTGGAGACCGTAATTTTGTAAATCTGATACGTATAACGTATGTTTGGTATTATTCCTTTGAGGAAATTTAGTAACAATCAGCATTGTACTTGCAGTTTAGTGTACTTGACTACAGAAATATTGGTGTTGATGATAAAAGTGTGCACCCGCGAATGGCATTGATTCAATGGAACAAAAATCGTATGACAGTCGTTTGAAACAGAATGTTTTTAATGGACTGAACAAGAAAATACCTTGTTCTTCCACACATTTCATTTGACACGACCTAAGTTTCGAGTTACACATTCATCATCAGGCTGTTGTTGTAAGTTGAAACCTAGGTAGATCCTGCATGCAAGTCGAAACCTTACCTTAGGTCATGTAAAATTTGTGTGGAAGAACGTAGTTTTTTTCTCTTTCAGTATGAATCGCTTCTACAAAGTGACGCCTTCAAATATCCAATTCAGTTTCTCATGGAATTTGACGAATTGTACATTAATGATTTCTAAAATAGAGTAATAATATTTGATAAAAATTTTGAGGTTTTTGTGATATCATCCACGTATTGATTTCTCGGAAAGTTTTTATTTAACCACTGCATACAAGAGACGAAAATAAAAGTATTAAAAAATTGTTCGGAAAAATGTAAAATATAACTCACGGCAAAAGGAATGTTGACGACAGATGGAAAAACACCTTCCAATTTCTTTTCGCTTTCCCATTATTTTGCACTGCTCCATTTTTTTTGTTAGTTGTTGTGTACATGCAAAAACTGTGTTGTCAAGATGTTTCTCTGAGCGGAGAGGGCTGGAAGGTAGGAGATTCTGGGTAGAGGGCAGGAACGGAGTGAGAGTGTGCCTCGACGTAGGGAAGAATTTTGACGGATGAAAGAAGTGGGTCGAATATGTGCCATTAAGAAGTTCTATTTTCTTGTCTTTCACCTCGTCCGTTTCTGTAGTTAGAGAGAGGAGAGAGAGATTGAGGGAGTGGGGATGAGGGGCCGGGATCCAAAAGGGCGAGAGGAAGAAAGCAGAAAACTAAAGAAGAGTCCTTGGGTTAAGGGCATGGCGAAGGTTCCGCTCGGTGAGATCGTGAGGGGGTAACTTTTGTGGATGAGAGTTCGATTACCAAAGTGGGTGCGGAAGGTAAGAGTTTGACAAGTGAGTGGATATGTTGATTGATCTGGAGGATGAGATGTTCGGGAGTTGCACGTCTACGCTTGCACGTGTGGGAGACAACGTGAGAGGTATGGAAGTAAGAATGAGGTGAGAAGGTGCTGTGGAGTTGCATGGAACGGGAGCCGAGGGAAGGGGCAGAGGAAGGATGAAAAGTCATGGGATGAAAGTAGAAAGAAGAAGTCAGAAATGAGAATGGATAAGGGGAAGGGGAAAGGATCAGAATCGCGCGGAGTGGAGAGAAGGATTGGAAGTGGTTAAAAGTTTTCGGTTCGTCATTAAAAATTTTTTAAAAAGGTGACGGGTATTCGGTGTCGATTTGGTGAGCAAAATTGTTCGGTGGAAGTTTGAGGAGAATGGTTCTCATTGTAGTACTTCGGGGTACCAAATAATACGCGTAATTAAAGTTTTCGGAATAGTCGTTGCCTCCTGACGTTTGCCGGTGGGAAGTTTCTGAGTAGGCAGTTTCTTTCCATGGTATAGCATTACCAGTTTTCCAAGAAAGTTTTAAGATTGCTTATTGTTGTTTTATCAGCACACTGGAGAACACAGTTCAGGGTTAATATAATGAAGGTTTTCACTTTGACCCAAAAATTTATTTTCTGTTTTTCATTATTCAAAGGATATATTATTTGCTACTCTATTGATGATAATATTCGTTGGTCGTTATCATTAATTTAAAAAAATTGAGGTATTTATTGCACATATATAACTGCACAAATGGTTATTATTTTCTTTTAAATTATTTTCAGACACTGTTTGCCTGTGGTTAATTTGATTCGATTCCATAATGTGCAGTAGGGGTGGTAATCCTTTTAGTAGAGCGATTGATTCTTGATCGGAGGGCATCGGTTTGATTCGGCAAGACGCTCTCTGGTTTACCCCATCTCCTTGAATTTATCGGTAGCAGTTCATTCTAAAAGCACCGCAGGTGTCATATAGAGAGGAAATGACCCCTTTACTCTATGGATATTATGGAGGTAGTATTAGTGGAGTTCTCCCCTCCTTTAACAAACCTTGGGCTGATTACTATGATAATTCCTTACATGTTATCAACTTCGGTCGATCGGGTCACACATTATTTCCATCTTCATGAACAAATATCGAATTAGTGCAAATGAAGGAAGACTAACTTCACATATTCCACTAGAATTTTAATTTTAACGACCATGCTTTCGTCGCAAAGGTGATAATGTTGCCTTGCGACAAAACCATAGTCGTGAAGAATAAAAAGTTTAGTGGAATCTGCCAAGTTAGTCTTCCTTCATTTACGCGTTTTATGTAAGACTTCCAACAAGGAACGCCCGAGATAGTATGTGATATCCAATATCGAATGCATGGAGAACATCTATGAGTTGTTACTAATTTTTAAGAGTTACCTACAACTTATATTTCTTAATATCGAATCATCTCAGTTTTCTGTATTAAGCCTACAATTATTTTTGTCGTATTGAATAATCAACAATCAGGTACATGTGGAAAAAATTGAAATGTGTGTGGCATGTATTGCTTAAATAGATTCAAAGCTGAAGGAAAGGATAAGAGGAATCCGTAATTGTACGAGAGAATTGGAAAGTGAGGGAAAAGTGAACTTGTTTTTTTTGGATTCCCAATGAGACCTATCAAGGGAATGGAGGTGGTGGAAAAAAGATTTGACTTTGTCGTAATTACAGCTTTCAGCCATAGTTTTGAAAATGGTTTCAGGGACATTATATAAAATAGCAGTAAAACGTAATGGTTGAGATCCTTGAATATTGGTCCAGGTAGGTAATTTGGGGATTTATTGCAGAAGGAGCAAGAATCAAGGGAAAAGATTATGATGGAAATAAAGCATTTGACGATTTTCTGCAACACTCTGCTTTTTAGAGTAGCTGAAAGGGATCGAAGTTCTACATCGGTAATAATGCCATCTCCGGGAGTTTGGAAACCGGGTTTTGTGTTCGTAGATAAATGGCAAGGGATCTATTTTCTGGGATTCTGAATCCCCAATCTTTACTCCTCATCACCATCTTTTTTTCTGCAAAGTTTGAGATATTTTTATCCTTATTCTGAGAGTCGATCTCGTATTTATTTCACTCTTTCGTCTTTGGACTTAAAATGTGCGCCAAAGGAATTCAGTCGAGTGTTTCATCAATGGGATTTTTCCTCACAATCGTTGAGATTTCTAACATATATTGGAAAAGTCGTGGAGAAGTTTAGTTTCTATGGAAAGATCTGCAGCGTTGTCTTTCGTACTAAAGGCTTCTCTTAAGTTCTACACAATATTACTTGCCCCAGTAATCTTCGTCGCACAACTTCTCCTAGCATTTTTTCCTTAAAACCTCGGAATGGTTTTCCTGAATCGCATATACAGTGGTATTTGAAGTATTATGCTGCAATAAGTATTTTTATATTCGTTACGAAGGTAACTTCTGTGAGTGTATACTTATTAATATCTAAAAAACCTTTTCGAAGAATTATTACAAAGGCTACGATGTTAGTGATGATCCGTTCTTCACAGAATTTCAATCTTAAAGCAGTCACGAGTGTCAAAAATACGTCAATTTTCGTCATACATTATCGTTATCAAAGTTCATCCAATCACGATAATTTTTTAACTGATTTTCCGAATGGAAATAGAAAATCTTGTCATCAATTACACAGGCAAACAGTGGTTTTGGTGCCGGAGCTTTTAATGTTGATTTAGAGAACAATTGGGGTGCTGAATCCAATTATGACACTAGTTTTTTCCTATCATCTATAGTTTTCAAGATATAGGTATGTTGTTACTTACGTAAAAAATCTTCTACATGATGATATGGGATTATTATATTAATAATAAAACCCACTAAATATAAAGACTTGATTTATTTCTAGGGCTGTTAAATCACCCACAAACACAACAGAATTTTACAATACAATTGAACACAAATACTAAAATTTTTTACTGTAATAAAACAAATTGAAAAGAAAAAATACATAAAAACATCACTCAACACATCGGAAGCTTCTTTTGCGCGATTTTCTTGAGTGCACCTTGTTCAAACAGTCTCGTTTTAAGCACCAGCCGTAATCTGCCATCATATGGTTATCCCATCTTCCTTGGTAGCGAGCTTCCATTGTTTTTATATCCTGGTGAAATCTTTCACCTTTTTCTTTACTTGTGTCTCCTAAATTTCCAAGAAAATTGTCTAAGTGGCTGTGTAGGTAGTGAACTTTTGTGCTCATATTACATCCAAGGGAGTTGAAGTTACTGAGCATAATGTTTACCAGCTCAATATAATTTTCACTTTTGTGATTTCCTAGAAAATGTTTTATGACCTCAACAAATGACATCCAACTAATTTTTTCAATCTCATTCATTGACTCGACAAAAGCAGGATCCTTTGTAAGTTGTCTGATTTGTGGCCCCTCAAAAATACCAGCTTTATGTTTTTCAATACTTATATGGGGCATCTTTAGTCTTAAGTAGCCGAAGCATGGTCCATCCTTGTCAAGAGCCTTTACAAATTGCTTCATTAGGCCTAGTTTAATATGTAGAGGCGGTAAGATGATTTTCTCTCTTTCAACTAAAGATTCAGCAATGATGTTTTCTTTCCCAACAACCAAGTTTTCTTTCTTAGGCCACTTCTTCTTAATCCAGTGGTTTTGTCTGTCCCTGCTATCCCAGAGGCACAAGAAACAAGGATATTTTGTGTAGCCACTTTGCTGCCCAAGAAGAAAGTTCACCATTTTTAAATCTACACAAATCACCCAGCGATGTTCCTGGTATTTTATCTTCTGTAAGACCAATGCTATCGTATCGTATTCTTCTTTCATTTTAGTTGAATGAGCGATTGGTATTGCGCCAAACCTGTTACCATTGTGAAGAAGTACACATTTTAAGCTATGCTTGGAGCTATCAATAAACGAACGCCAATCACTAGCATCATATTGTGATAGTAGTCCCATTTTTTTCCAAAAGACCCTTAACGTCTAAACAAAATGTAAGATTGTCTTCTTGAGTAAAGAAGGGTTGCATATCCTTTTCCCTTGTGCTATAAAAACTTATTTTTGTACCGGGTTGCAGGAAATTCTTTTCATGCAGTCTTGATGCTAGTAGTTCGGATGCTTCCTTCAATAAGTTCAGTTCTCTAGCAAGATCGCTTAGTTCATCTTGATTAAATAGTTGAGGAATTGTTGATACCCCCTCGTAGTCACTGCCACTATCGTCAATAGAATGAGAAGTGTTTTCAAATAACTCAAATTCTTCCTTAGATATATCTGGTAACGTCTGAAATATTGGGATCGGTTTTTCTTCTGAATGGGGTACCGGGCGTCTAGCTGAAGACAAATCTGGATATATCTACTTGTGGCGATTTTTTCGATTAATTCCCGAAACATTTACTATGCAAAAATAACAGTCGTCAGTATGGTTCTCAGGTTCTCTCCACACCATTGGCACACCAAATTTTAGACTTTTCCTTTGTCCTGTTGTCCATTGTCGCAGATGTTCAGTACATGTTTTACACACAAAATGCGGCGCCCATGTTTTATCTTGGTCACCAAGCTTAACACCAAAATATCCCAAGTATGCACGTTTCACAAAGTCTGTAATATTTTTCCTATTTTCTTTTACCATGCATTCCCATGCATACTTATAGATTTATTTAACTTTGAAAATTATTTTCCGGAATATATCAAATATTAAGACAACTAATCGTAAGATGTGCCATATCTAAAAAAGCAGAGCTGTTAAATAAAAACGGATTTCATATTTGGATTCAGGTCTACAAATATAGTTAAAATCAACACAAAGATTCCCGGCACCAAAAAATAATTTTTTTTGTAGGCCTGTGTTAACAATGTTAGTATGAAAATCTCTTAAGTAATCATGGGAAATGGAGAAATGTGAACGTTTGTTTGCAGAATTTAACTTCAATTCATATAATGAAATTCATGCATATTTTTTAATATTTATGGTTTTAAATTTATAATTGAGCATTGTATTAATAAAATATCTTTATCAATATTGTCCTTAATTAGTCTAATAAAAAATGGTATTCTTAGAATTACATTTTAGGACAAATATATCACACTCTACAATTTCAGAGATTTTAACTCTGTAATTCGTATCGAAATATAACTCATGTGTGTCAACCGATGGTTAATCTACAAAAATGAACAATTACATTCCACGAAAAGAATAAAACGAACCAATTTTAAATGAAATTTAGATTTCTACAATATCATTAGGAAAATGTTTTGAGGAGTAAGAGACTTAAATATCATGAACATATGTGATGCACGAAATTAGTGGAGTTACTGAAAACATTTGAGGTTTATATAGCAAAATTACATGATAAGAAGCTAAAGTATGTACGTTAAATTTTTATGAGTTAATAAAACAACATTCCTAGAGTTCCTTGTCTCTCGTTATGAACGCGGTAAAAATTTTAGGGATGAATTAGGATTGAAAACGATAGTCATTATAAAGATATGATGCCATCAATTTTCTTCATTCTTTGAGCGTAACCAAAAATATTATTGCCATGATATTTTTATTATTACTTATTATTATAATTATATGCCATTGATGTTTAATCAAATGATCATCCAATATAATATAATTACATCATTCGCTGCTTAATATTAATTATTATTTGAAGTTAATACCACAATATTATACGTTATAATCAAATCTACCATCACAATCTCAGAACACACTTCGTGGTCCTTTGTCATGTTTTTAACTTGGTCACTATTTTTTATGGTGTAGCCTAACCACACGTGAAGAGTTCAGAATCTACCATAATTTAGATTGTTGAAGAAATATAAATTTCGTATGAACTATCAATTTATATTTTGTTATGTATAGCTACATAATATGAACTTAAAACATAGTTCTTTTAAAAGTATGTGAAAAATAAATAGTGGGCCGTATTAAATATTTTTTTTTTCATTTTTAAATATTGTCTCCGTAGACAGGCGTAGGATTAGGATATGGCTTAGAATTGCCCATTTTAAGATTTTTTCTATCTTAAGCAATGTAGACTCCTAGCTAACGTATCTAGCATAAGATTCAAGCAAGATCCAAATACCTGGCCGCACACTATCATACTGACATGTAGTATTGATAGACAATATCCCGTACGTAGAGTGTCCAATGTACGTGTATAATGTCACTATAAATAGATGTGTGGTTGCTTCGACTAATTCGCCGTTCATATGAAAGATGTCGCGATGTTGCTATGTCGCTATAATGTTCAATTCAAATGCAAAATGCCGCTAATTTCCATATCAGTAACCAATCTAAAAAAAACATTTGTTACATAGTCTCACGCTCAGAATAATTTAAGAGTGTTGCCGAAATTATGTTTATGTAATAATAGGATAAATTCTTTAGTTGATAGATTAAAATGAGTTGTACTTTTTTCGCGATAATTTGCGTTTAATTATTAATATGTAAATATAATAAATATCTTGTGATTTCACCTATATGGCTAAAAATGTCAACCGTTAAAAAATTAACTAAATTTAACTTCAGCTTTTAGGATTAATATATTCCAAATTCGTGCAATGAGATGTGATTAATATTTTTTGCAAAATGAATTCGGAGATTTTACATATTCTCGAAATTGAATGAAATAAAGTGATAGCTGCTCCCTTCTCTAAAAGTTTGACATTTAAATTTTTATGACGTCCCTTGCAAGTTCACTGGCTGCTTCCAAACTAACTATGCTTGAAAGACAAATTTTAGTAAGCATATGTAACCAGATACCTTTTATTGCTATTCCTGAGGCATGTAGCACATCAGCAACGACTTTGACTTTCATTGAGGTAGTCTGCCATTTAAGGTGTTTCTGAATGAACACAGACACAACGGTTACTATCAGTCCTCGCCCAAATAAGCACTAGTTGACAACCTACACTACTTAACCCAACTTCAATTCCACATAATTCCTGTCTCTCTTCATTGCGTCTAATATGCGGATTCTTATCATCACGTGTCCTCTTGCCTTACATACCGTATGACTGTGCTGTAATTCGCAAAAGGCGATTACAGGAAACATCTGTGAATTTATCATGGGTATAAAGTAAGTTTAATGTGTGCTTTAATCTTTATTTCTTATACTCCTATCTTTAAACTTAACAAAAAATTATTTCTAACGAAAAGCCCAATCGCCAGTACGAAACGCAGATATAGGCAGATATGCTGGTGTTATTTCCCAAAACAAATAGCTTCCATGCGTTATATTTCATCGAGGATTCTATGAAGAATATATGAAAGTAATACGATCTGTAACTCACACTATACATGCGTAAACCTGTCGAATAACGCACACTATACATGCAATAATACGCTACTCCATCGAGTAACAAAAATTCTTATAAACGTAAAATATTAAATGCCAAAAGCATGGGGAACCAACCTACTGTTTTTTACGCATGACCTCTTTTGTCTAATTTACGCGTTCTAAAAACTAGAATTCTCATATCAAGCAAAGAAAATCGTAATTACGACTTATACCGTCATTCTGTTTGTAAAATTTGATTTTAATGCTATTTTTAATCTAAAATGTGATATCGTATTTATTTACACCTTTTAGGCAATATATTACTTAGCATACCAGTAACATGTGGTTGACAACGCTCTGGTACATGGAACACACTTACTGCAAAGAACGGCAGGATTCAATGTTGGGAAATAAACAGGAGTCAATTTGTCCCAAGAGGGAGGCTTGTAAGGATCCTAACCACGTTTAGACTCATCCCGTTCAAATGGATTCGTTATGTGGAAACCAAAATATAACCTTTGCCATAAAGAACTTATACAAGCCCTTTAATCCCCTCTGAGAAAAACCTTGGAAGTAGAGGAACGACTCTTTACCTCATCTCCTCGTAATATTTCATCGCGCGAACCGGATGGGCGTATTTTAAAAGAGCCAATTTGAGGAAGGTCTTTCCGAGAGATAGAGAGACAGAAAGAGGAAGGGAAAAAAATAATACTAACGGAGCCCTACGTCCCCTTTCATATTCCATGGCCATTTTAATGAAGCATTGAAGCCCAATGATGACGGTAGAAAGGGAAATTTTGTTGGTCGTACACAAGGGTGAAGGGGAGGGAAATGCGAAGGGAGATGGGGGTTAGGAAGTACCACGATCCCTGCATTGGGCGTGAGCGTGGGATTTGTAAAAATGGATGCACGTGGGTGTGGGTTTGGCAGAGCGGTGAAGGGGGAGTGAGAGGGGGTTGGAAGGGGGAATGGAGGCTACGGAATGTTTAGAGGGCATTTTGAGGTGGAGGAGGATTTTTGGGGCGATCGAGAGGCCTTCCCTCCCCACCAAAGATTTTTTTTCCTCTTTTTCTCCCATGGGGTGGAAAAGGGGGCCCGGCAGGAAGGTCCCGGGAGTTGCGTGGTAGTAGGGGGGTGTAGCGGCATTCATCATACCAATGGCTTGTCAGAAAGGAAGGGAGAGCTATCTCTCAAATGAAGGTTTAATAACACGGGGATGTGGGGGGGTGGGGCCAGGAGGTCGACGGCGCCTCTCATCCGACTCCACTTATTCCTTCCTCTTTCTTCTGCGGATTTCGGCACCTCGGTAGTAGAATTCCGAGAAATCGGAAGCGGGGAGAGTTTGGATGGATAGAAAGACGTCTACCGCAGCTGTTTTTCAAGTGACGAAGTTATCGAGAAATTCTTAGCGGAGGAAATCCCACCGGAGTTTTTCTCGAGAGAAAGAGAGAGAGAGAGAGAGAGAGAGAGAGAGAGAGAGAGAGAGAGAGAGAGAGAGTGTGGGAGGTGGGAGTGGAGTGAAAGGAAAAAAATGTAAGAATGTGAATTGGTATCATCGAAGGGTGGAATATAAATCACGGATTTCATGCCGAGATTCGTCATACATAGCGTGTAAACTAATCTTTTTCAGCTTAATAATCAATTAAAGCGTCACTGTTGAGAGGATTGGCGTAGATAACACAGGCCTAAAAAAAATTTTTTTTGTGGTGCCGGGAATCTTTGTGATGCTTTTAACTATATTTGTAGAGCTGAATCCAAATCTGAAATCCGTTTTCATTTAACAGCTCTACTTTTTTAGATATGGCACATCTTACGATTAGTTGTTTTAATATTTGATATATTCCGGAAAATAATTTTCAAAGTTAAATAAATCTATAAGTATACTATTGGATCGTAGTCTTCCGTGGCGTTCAGGATTCGTGCATGTCTCCATTTTTCGGGTTCCCGCCGCGTTGGTAGTCATGCTTGACTGTCAAGCATGACTACCAACGCGGCGGGAACCCGAAAAATGGAGACATCCACGAAATATAAGTATACTAATTTATAACCAATCTGCGGTGTTCCTTTTATTTTCAATAAACTGTCAATAAGTTTTATGTATATTTCTATATTGTAGGCCAATGAGATAATTATTAATATAATATTCCCATATTATCATGTAGAAGATTTTTTTACGTAAGTAACAATATATCTATATCTTGAAAACTAGAGCTGATAGGAAAAAACTAGTGTCATAATTGGATTCAGCACCCCAATTGTTCTTTAAATCAGCATTAAAAGCTCCGGCACCAAAGCCACTGTCGGCCTGTGTTATTACTATAATATTCCCATATCATCATGTAGAAGATTTTTTTACGTAAGTAACAACATATCTATATCTTGAAAACTATAGCTGATAGGAAAAAAACTAGTGTCATAATTGGATTCAGCACCCCAATTGTTCTTTAAATCAGCATTAAAAGCTCCGGCACCAAAGCCACTGTTGGCCTGTGTTATTGATATAATATTCCCATATCATCATGTAGAAGATTTTTTTACGTAAGTAACAACATATCTATATCTTGAAAACTATAGCTGATAGGAAAAAACTAGTGTCATAATTGGATTCAGCACCCCAATTGTTCTTTAAATCAGCATTAAAAGCTCCGGCACCAAAGCCACTGTTGACCTGTGTTATTAATATAATATTTCCATATCATCATGTAGAAGATTTTTTTACGTAAGTAACAACATATCTATATCTTGAAAACTATACCTGATAGGAATTAACTAGTGTCATAATTGGATTCAGCACCCCAATTGTTCTTTAAATCAGCATTAAAAGCTCCGGCACCAAAAACACTGTTGGCCTGTGTAATTACTGCCTCCACAAAGGTTACTAAAATTCAATCATGCGGGTATTAGTAAAAAGCTATGGTTACCGGGCAACAGTAGCACTAACAATTAGTTTATCTCTAAATGAGGCAACAGAACAATAATTTCTTTGAATCAGTAACACGTAAACATATGCGTTCATTCATAATTTAGTGCTTAGTTCTTGACTTCATTGTACTTCACTATTATTTAGGGAGCTATTTTTCTTTCAAATATATGATTGGGGTTCATGTTTTCATTAAAGCGGGTAAAATTTTAACAAGGTTCCCTTCCGGATTATATGTCCTTTGGTTCCTCAATTAATTTTAATTAGGCTCCTCTTAAATGCGATGCTTACCAACAGGAGCTTCAATTTTCTATTTATATAGCTACGTATATCAATATATTATGTAAAATTATGATTTGGAATTAACTAATTTATGAAGAATAGCATTAGGCGTGTAATTTGACGGATTTTATCAATACATTGAGAATTTAATACCATATAATTTTCAAATTTTCAGTTAACTCCCTGTAATTATGAAATTATCTAGCAGATAATGACGAAATTTTTTTTGAATACCTACAGTTCAATATAATTAAGAGAGGTGGTAAAGGTGCAGTTTAAAAATGTAAATTTTTCTATGATCATCACTGTGTACGTTTATCGTCGAAATTTATAAAAATCCATTAATTTTATCCTAATAGTCCAACTTTGCCAGTGTGCAAGTCCTTGATAGCATTGTGCATTTATCTATCATAGTGAAGGAGAACAAGGAGCTTTCAGGGGACCGTAGGATATTGTCGTGCCTCATGCGGACACCCACGTTCCGTCACTTAGGAATCACGGGACATGTCAGAGGAATTTGGCACGCTGCAAATATGCTTTCGCCTTGCAACAGGTTACAATGTAAATTTCAAGGATGAAATCATGGTTCCATGTTTTCTATGAAACATAATATTAGACACATAATATTAAACCACTGATTTGAGTTAATGAGTTTAATTTTTCATGCATATGTAACGACATTTAAGTAAAACAAAAGATTTGCTTAATAACTAATAAAATAATTTACTTAGCACAGAGTCGTTTGACCATTTTGTTTATTAGCTAAAATATCCGCAGCTGAAATTCGGGCCTCAGAATGCGGATGAAAGAAGAGGTTTTTGAAAATCCAAAGTCACTAAAATCATGGACTTTAAATAAATAAGTTTTTAATTCTTAGTATATTAGTCGTTAATATACGACGCTATGTCGTTCCCTACAAATATTCAACTTTTTATTAAAATGTTTTACCTTGCTAATTGACTATGTTAACTATCTATTCTACATGACAAATGAAGTTTATAACTTATGCAAATGAACTGGAAAATATGACATGTAGCTGAGTCTTTTTGTACGTACCGGAAATATTTAATGCATATTTTTCGAATCTGAAAAAAATTTAAGCTACTCACAAATTTTAAATTAAAATTTTTAAAAAATTGTGACATTTAGACTTGAATCGCATGATATGAATTTTAATCGGGCAACCAATATTTTGAAATTTAATAGCCTCTTCTTCGTGAATGCTTTATTCTTAGCAACTACTGGGCAGTAATAATCCTCACTGCTCTCCTTAAATTGCATCTTTCCTTCTTTGCCGATCAAGATTTCAGTGGCGCTCATCATAGAACTGCGCCCCAGGGTTACCGTGAATCCCGCAGCTCTCACGCGTAAGCAACCAGATCATGTGCGATGAGCGAGTCATTTTGCTTGCCCGCCATGCGTCCCCTTCGGTCTCATGAACCCTCTCCCCCAAACCCTACTCTACCCCTGCCTCATCTCCCTCGCTCCAACCTCGCGTCTGTGCGTATGCATTATTCCCACGCAAATACACGCTCCCCATATTGCGCCCCGGACTGCTCCCTCCTGTCCTACCTTACTTTCCTTCCCCGCAGTTCTCCCTTAATGTTCATCTCCCGAAGTCACGTCCGCAAGGCGAGGCGTTCCACGATTGCAAAGCATGGTAAGGTGGTGTTGCATTATTCGTGGCCACCTGAACAGATAAAGGCATTGCCACCACTGTATAAGGCAGCGGAGGTGAAGCGGCAGAGCCTGAACGAAGAAAGAGACCGGGTGCTTCGGAGATGTAAAATATTGTGGAAGAAATTTAGGACATGCCGAAATACCGGGGACGATATGCGACGATGGTAATGGTACAAACGTCACTACTCGTAGTAATATTATTGTGGGCTTATAGTGCATTTAATTTAAATTTCTTTAAACCTGGTATTTTCAAAAGGAATGTTTTTGATCTAATTTTAACGTTGACCTAAAACCTATTCAAAGTACCTGGGACGTAGGTAATACAAAACAAGTTTCAGTAGTTTAGGTGATCAGGGAAGGAAAAATTATGCCTATGAAAAGTAATCAGTAGGAGGGGTATTTCGCAAATATTTTCCTTGACAAATGCAGTTTTATGCAACACGGTACGACTACATTACTGATGAGCCATGCAGTGGAGGTTAAAAAGCCAACAGAATGCGTGTGCCTTGATAAAAAGGCTTTATCTGAAAACTATGCTTTCTCCAATGGATTTCATCATGCATGTGATCGTGGACTTATATTGCATGTTTCAGAACTTGAGCTTGTCATAGTTCAAACCCTGGGAGTAACTCTTTTATGATTTTCCAAATTTCGAAAAGCCAACGTTTTCCTCGCAGGAGCCATCCCTGACCTGAATCTTCCATACGTTCTTTTTCCTATAAGCTTGCTCTCTTTGCTACTAAGGTAACACGGTCAGCTTTAAACGTAAACTCAGGGAATGTGACCTTATAACTTCTCAGAGAATTTTCTGGTGGTTTAGCGTAAAATGCATATAGCATTTGCACAATTTTAGTGAACATAATTCTATGATGTATACGTGTATACTGATACGAGTATACATAATATATATAACACAGATGTATATTCAAACACGAAATCTCGCCATACAGCGAACAAGTATTCCTTCACACATAGAAATAGGTATAAAGAAAGAGGATAGGAAAACACATAAAAGACGAACACAGGAAAGGTGGGGAAGGCGGATTTGAGCAGATCACAAACATAATAATATTTCCTTATCCGGGATAACACAGACATAGATTTTTAAAACATAGACACAAAAAGAAAGGAGACAGGTAGTTTTGACGTTTCGACGGCACGACCGTCGTCATCAGGACGTTCTCGCGGAAGAGCGGAGAGGACGTGTGGGGGAAGGGTGAGTAGAGGAGAGGTAAGGGATCGAGAGAAACGAACAAGGGCGTGGGAGGGATTATCTAAGCGGCTATTGGATGCATTCAGCGGACTTGGTTCAGTCCGGGATGTTTAAATGACTGGATCACTTATATAAAGTCCCTGTCGCGGGTTCTCACTTCTACGCTACTGGCAGATTTGGGAAAAGTTTCAGTTACTGAAACTGAGAAGCAGTCGTCGAAAAAATGGGTGGTTGGAAGCAGTGTTATTAGGGATGGGATAATTAAGGAAGATGGGAGATTTGGTGGAATAGCGGTGGTTATTGATGAGGAGGGAAAGGTTGGTGGTTCATTCACCCACTTAGAATGCCGGGTAGAAATTACAGGAGGGGCGATATATTATGTTTTTGAGGTGCAGGCGGCTTCGGGTTGGGAAATGGTAGTAAGGGAGGTGGAGGGTCTTAGAAGATGGCAGCACTTGCAGCGTGGGCGGTTGCACGGTGTGGACATGGGTGTAGAAGAGACAGGGGTGCTCGAAAGTGGTTTTGCCGACTTGAAAATGTCTGGCGAGTTTGACGGGCTTTTAGAGGGAACGGAGGGACAATGCGGGAATTAAAGTGATATGGGCTGACTGTTATTAATTATTGGGAAAAGTTCACGGATTCATTGTTTATTTGTGGAGTTTCCGGGGAAGAAAATGATTATGCAGTTAGGGCATTTTGGGCGGTAAGCTTTGGGGAGAAGAGTGGGTTGACGGTATGAGAATTTTACTATTCAGTAGTTTTTCAGGGTACCCAAATTTTCTGAGGAAGTTATGTAGCTGGTCCATGTATTTACGCTGGGAGGGGGTGTTGTTGCAGGGACAAAAGCCACTAACCTAGAGTTAGAAAGGTATGGAGCGTTTTTTATTTGATGGGTGGCAGCTATTGAAATGAAGGCATTGTTGGCTGTTAGTCAGTTTAATTTGGACTGAGGTGTTAAACTTGTCCTCGAGGTGAATGTCGATATCTAGGAAAGTTATTTTTATGTAGTCGATAATATCAAAGTGATATTTATAGCCGATATTATCACTTATCTAGATATTTGCGCATTATAAAACGTCGATTAAGAATCCAACTATCTGGTTTTGACCTTTTACTTACCGGTAATCTCTCTCTCTGTATTTGCGGTCCTTATGATACCAAATTTTATGACGAAAATTTGAAGTTCTGAAGCATCATTCACTTATTTCAAGTCTTGTGTTAGTCATTGTTAGCTTATTAAATATCTATTGATCACGCACGCCGTTTAAATTATGCACTTGCTGCTTCTACCGCATCCATCCTGATTAGAGGAGTTAACTAATTAGCCCGTGGGGCTATCTGGTTATCCAAGTCCACAAGTTCCCCACTAGCTGCTCCAAAACGCTTTACGTGAGACAGCTGATTGATGGGGATATTGTTTCGATGTTTCCTCGTGGCAGCATGCTCTTACTTCCGTGTTTGCCCATGGCCGTGCAGAGTGTAGCGTCCCTCAAGTTAGTTTGTGATTTAACCTGACATATACTCGTATTTATTTAACTGTACTTCATTATTGCCTCAAATGAAATATTTTAGCGAAAAAAAATTCCAATATGAACTTATTATAATTCCTCTGGCAATGAAATCATTTTGGTGAATTTGGTGTTTTTTTATGCTTCAATGGAAAAACGTGAATGTTTTTAAAATGACCACTTGGGTTAATGGCTCACCTCTGTAGCCATAGTCCTACAAAATCATTTTCGAACAGTATGAATAAATGGTAATCAAGAGGAATTGACAATTATGTATTGCAATTATTGAAGATTCTGATAATCGGTAAGAAGAAAGAACATATGTATCCATCACTAAAAGTGTTTGAAGTACGAAGGATTCTACATTCTCGGGTTTCACTGCGTTGTTGTCAGAATTTAACAGCAACGCGGTGAAACCCGAGAATGCAGAATTCTTCAATTCACCGCCGCAAAAACCTA
Source organism: Hetaerina titia (assembly GCA_037158775.1). Classification (NCBI taxonomy): domain Eukaryota; kingdom Metazoa; phylum Arthropoda; class Insecta; order Odonata; family Calopterygidae; genus Hetaerina; species Hetaerina titia. Next base: position 90,578,721 of record CM073768.1, on the reverse strand, counting down.
CGCAGCCATGTTTGAAATACATTTGTAGTATGCTTTGAATAACTCCATTCCCTCTACTTATTCATGTATTCATTAGAATGGCAAATGAATGGAATCTGTTTCTCCTTATTTGACAAGTTAAACTAGAATAATTGTTTTTTGTTACGCTCACCAACTCATTTGGCTCGTCTCTTCCTCGTCCTTGCAAATCTAAACCCAGGTACCCGCATTATTTGTTATGATGCGTTTTACGCTTATATAGTTCCACCTATATAACCAGTATAAATATATCTTGGTAGCCAGGGGCATTCTCCAATCCACTTGGCCTTCGAAGCACATGGATTTCACCCAGCCGCCCCCGTCCATCCTCTCTCCTTTCTCCGCTAGACTCCCCAACCCGCCTCCTCAGCTCTCCCCATCCCCCTTCCACAAGCACAGAGGAGTTCCACGCCCCAATTCCCAGGAGTCGGCCCGTACCCACAGGCTATTCCTCTCTCTATTTCCGCCGTGTCCAGAGAAAACAAGCCAGAAATCACTAGCCATTTGGAGGCTTAGTATCCAGCCCCGATCCATCTTCTCCTTCCTCGTCCCTACCCTCGCAACATTCACCTTACTTTTTGCCCTGTTCTGGATATCTCAAGGGTTTTGTTTCTTTCTAGTCGTTATCCGTTCGCTCCGTTTCCTTAATTCACCTTTTGGTTTACAAACTTATTGAAAAACATTAAGCCAGGGGATAGTCCTGGAGTGTGAGAATTCGACAGGAGGACGTAGACCGGGGATTCAAGAAATCACGCAGCATGTGAACAACCAAGTGGATGTGATAATCAAAATACTTGAAATAAACGATTCTGGGAAATGGACGGCCTCGCTTCTCCCTTCCCAATGTTACCCAATGTTAGGCATAAAGCTTTCCGTCCAACTTTGATTCGGGATGTGATTTGAGTCACTGCTTCCACCCGAATAGTCTTATCACTGCTTTTAAGAACATTTTAGGATTAAACTCAATTTTTTTAAAAGAAGTCTTGAATTATAATGCGGGCAGTCAAGAGAATGCTTTCCCTGGCTCAAAAACGAACTCCAATTTTATCATCGCTTAGCCTCCCTTAACTGGTATATTACTAACGATAATAATGCTTCTCCTACTGCTACTCTATTCTTAAAACTGCTATCCTATTCTAGTAATGTTCATTAAAACAACTCCCCAATTCGGTTTCATGGTAATATTGACCCTTCTATGGTATGCTCATTATATTATTGGGAATGATAATTGAGGTGGTTTCCCGTTGCCTTCCTCAATAGTGTTTTTAACGTGACACCATCAGTTAATGGCCGCCCCACTGGGATCAGACGCCTTTGCAGCCGCCTCACTGAGGAACAGACGCTGCGTGGACTACCTTTCGTTTGGCTCCTAACCTTCGACCTATCTGGCATGGGTGACCCTACCTGGAGCAATTATATTTACTCCCGCCAGCACAGCTCTAGGAAGCGCAATTCTTCTCCTTAAGTGGTAGGGACGTAAGGAGAAGAATTGCGCTAGGCAAAGAGGCTTTCTCAAGGAGGAGGGAGTTTATGACGGGGATGTTGAGTAGGGATGTTAAGAAAAGACTCGTAAAAACTCTGATATGGAGCGTAGCTATGTACGGCGCGGAAACGTGGTCACTGCAGCAGGAGGATAGACGTAGATTGGAGGCTTTTGAAATGTGAGTGTGGAGAAGAATGGAGAAAGTGAAATGGACCGAAAGGAAAACAAATGAGGAAGTACTGGAAATGGTGGGTGAGGAGAGGGGTTTGTTGAGAGAAATCCTATGGAGGCAGGAAAAATGGATGAAAGGCGTATTGAGCGGTAGTGGAATGTTGAAGAGGGTAATAGAGGGGAGAATGTTGGGCAAGCGAGGTAAGGGCAGGAACAGGATAGGGATGTTGGACGGGATGAAGGGAGGAAAGAAGTACACCGAGATGAAGAGGGACCTGATATAGATTAGTTTGCTAGGTGGGGAATCACAAAATGTTTATTTGATAGTTGTGTCCATCCAAAAACCTACCTTAAACGGTAGATAACCTAATAATAATAATATGTTATGCTGAAGCAATTTAAAGTTAAAAGTCCTGACGAGAACTAGTAGGTTAAAATCACAGCTCCATTTTCAACGATGTAATTATTCATCCCTTAGAACCCTATAATCGATTTTAATATTTTTGTATGAAATTTTTATAAGACTGAAGTAACTGGAACAATTTTCCGATTATTAGCGTTAGTTTCTTCACGTTTTACAGGCGGAAGACATCCAGATAAATCATGCGCATCATCGTTTACGGAGAGATAGAAATTAGTGGGAGTGCGAAAAGCCGACATTACTTGAAATATATATGGTTTTGTTGAATGTCAACTTTACTTAAATAAGCGCTTTACAAGTTTGGTCAATCACCGATGATTAATTTTTGAAAAAGTCGATCCTGGCAAACACCGTTTTTATACACGTCAGATGAAAATAAGGCGTTACATAGTATTGTCCATGTTATCGTCCCTTAAGATTAAACCACCTCTAAATATTCTTTTTGTTCCTTAACATAAATTTTATAACTCTCCTATTCCTTTGAGGAATTTTTTTTCAATCTTAATTTAACGCTATGCAAATATTTTTCTTTTTATTTTTATTGAAGTAACAACAGTAGAAAGAACTTTTCCTGAAAATATTTTGTGGATTTATATATATTAATATTTATTTATATTTTATACCAATTGCCAATATTCTTTGGCCAAGAGGTCAGGGTATTTCATTTGAGGTTCCATTTGAAAAGCGATTCCTAGGATTTTCCCGGTATTTTTCCCATGCTGGTTGGTGGTTAACACAGTTAAACATTTCTTGTGATTTGTTTGACACCCGTTAATAAGAACACTTTAGCTGGGTAATAATTTTCTTTATCATTGCCATGAATAATTAATTCTTATTCCATTAGCTGCTTAAGAGCTCATTTGGAGCCATTGTTTTTCTTACCAAGTGAACGTGTCTTCATTGACTTCACAAAAACCTCTCAAAATTTAACTCTAAACTCAGCAATTAAAAGTTCTATGCCTTATTATTTTCATAGCCTCTCCTGCTTTAACTACTTTTGCAAAATGCCTCTGGTAAAATACCCATTTTTTTCACTTACCCCTCTACTTCATTTATCCTCTCTCACATTCACATGCTTCACGTAATATTTCTCGCGAGAGTTCCATATTTTTCATTCTTCCATTGTTAATATATATACCTTTTTTATTTATTCTCACCAATATTTTACTCCCTTCCACTGACAAAGTTGAATTATATTATAATGTCCGTTCTTAATTGGTATTCGATTTTTCAAGTTAACTCTCTGTACGATTCTGCTCCACGATGATAGCCTACTCATTTTCTTTACCTCTCTCCCCAAAAACTCTTCTCGGACCGAAAAGTAAAATGAGGATAACTTCGATCTTGACCGGTTTGCGGGGCCTGGAAATAGCGCCCAAGGGAAGGCTTCAGAAAACATCTGCCGATCGGCTGACCACAAAAGACTTTAGTGAAAAGAAAGATGTGAGAGAGGAGAGACTTCGGAACGGAGCAGCGCACACCATCCAGGCTGCTCCCGCCCCTTCTTGTCCTGAAACAACTTCGAACCGTCGTCCCTCTTCCTCAGCTAAGTCGGCGAACGTTCGGTCTTGTGCAATGATCGCTCCACCGAATACTTTCCCGCAGTTGTTTTTACAGGAGCACTCACGTAAAAGAAGAAAACGATGTAGGCATGGCATGGGGATACCCATTTCCGAACTATCGTTTAAGCGGTGAATTCACGATATATTATTGGAGTAGAAGAAATATTGTTGAGAAGATGCTTTATCTTATTTTTCCAGAATCCAGTGAATTGGTGCTCCAACCTGCACGAGTGATGTGTATAAATCATTACATTTGTCTGGGTTACCATATATTATCCATATTTCTTCCATGCTTATTGCACGGATATACAGAAAAACCATGCTCACACTCTCAAATTCCTTACTTCGGGAACCCCATGCATTTTAAAGGAAATTAATGTTTTTAATTTGGAATCGAGGAGAAACTTATTTTTTTTAGAGGCCAATTTTATACTATATATATATATATATGTAATTATACGTATAAACAATTAAATATTATAAATATGTTACTATTAATATTATTAATATTTGCATATTTGAATTTTAAAACATTAACTCATGTTTGCTATCATTGGATACTGAATACTAACACCACAGCAATCAAAGTTATTAACCTAGAGATTGGATCGATAGGTTAGGGTAGAGCTCATCTATTTCATGCACTAGGGTAGGGAGCATGTTCCCTTCCATACATCACCTTTGGTTTACCAGGGAGATCTAGTACCCGAAAATTACATAATTTAGATGAAACGGAAAATGTCCAGAGGTGTCATTTGGAATCGAACCCGTGCCATCCAGTCAATTGTCCCGCTGTCTACCCATTTGGTTATCAAACCCCTTGTTTATCAATAATAACCCCAAATAACTGTTTCCAAAGGGATTTATTCTGTGTTTCATTTTTCTGACATTTAAAAATGAACAAACTGAATCTAAAATATTAAATCGGCGGAATAAATGTATAAAAAACAATATTTGGTATCTCTATTAAGGAGAATGAAATCAACGCTCCCAAAAACTAGGTGTCCTTTGATGCTAAAAATAATCTTTTCAATCAGCTTAATCAATTAAAAAGAAACAAAATAATGTCTATTCAGAATATATGTATACCTGTTTTCTAATAATAGTTCTTGATTAAAAGTTGCTGAGCTATGAAATAACAAAATCGACAGCCAGGATGAGGCTTTATTGGATAAAATTAATACAAATTTTCGCAAGTTCCTCTGAAAACATTGACAAACGACAATTTTTCGTGATATAGTTTGTGCTATCAGAATGCCAACTTTCCCAAAAAACTTCTTTGTATCTTAATACCTTAATATCATATATTTCAGTAAAATAATCTACTAAGCAAATGTAATCAAGAACTCTATTAATAATCAGTCTAGCACGGAGGATATTATATCAAACAAAACAGCTGTACACGAAGCAGCGTCAACTTTTTTCGATTTCCTTTAATTTTCGGGACTGTGGAACTTTTAATATCTCATGAGTGATAATAAATCATATCTCTTTTTTGCATGAGACTTAATTTTCAATTCAGGATATGTTATTTTACGATAATGAATAAGAATAATTCGAAATAATGCGCGACGCTCGGAGTTCGAACAAAAAACAAAACTTATTTCGCTTTATCTATTATCGTCATTCACATCAGTTTAGTGAGAAATATAATAAAACTTCTCCAATAATGTTGGCATTGCTTCAACTGTTACGTTCACTGTGAATACTGCAATTAATTTCCGTCCCATTTACACATGTTACAGTAGGTAATGTGGACCTCGAGGTAGTACAGAGATGGGAGTTAGCACCACATCTTGCTTATTGACCCAGGATAATTTTCTTAATTGTCGTTCATGCATCCAATATTTGTCATCATCGCATTTAATTTTCACGCGATAGATAAACAGTCCAGAAATATCTCTTCAGGCTCTAATACAAACTCTCTACCAGAATTTAATCTTTCAATATACCAGTTAAAATAATTATTAATGGGTACTGTACATAAATCATTCGTACTTCAATTGACGTCTTTGAATTTTCTTTACTATGCTTTCTTATGATATTTTACTGCACATTCATATACAATATGGAGGATTTTCTTCAAATGTCTTTTTTAATTCATCGTATAAACATTTTTAATAGCTTCCTTAAAGTCTTCACGATTGACACTATCTTGTTTGCATACGGTTTCCATGCGCCTTTTGGAATTCATGAAACGGGTTATTAAAACATTGACGCTTGTGGTGTTGAAATTCTAAACATTATCATTTCAGCAAATTTCAACAAATATATAGATTCAGTTTCGTCGTTTCAGACATTGGAAACATGAAAAATCATCAAATGGACAGGAAGGGCGTGATGAATTTACCAATGCCTGTTACCTTTGTTTAAAGATGGTTATCCCTTAATTATTTCAACGTCATGTCACATCGACACATTGGAAACATAGCGTTATCATCAGGCGGTTACTATCCGTTTGGGTAAAACCGCTATTCATGACCAATCACCTTGGGTCTACCCCTTGGCGGGCGGTGCTGACGTCCATGGACCGCGTGTAGGCCGCGAGTTTTCATCACCCCCGTCTTTCCTTACAATCTCCCTCTCCTCTTGGCCCTCTCCCTGCCAATCTCCCGTCCACAACTAACCTTTTCCCATTCCCCCATTCGCTATCGAGCGAATATCATTTTCCTTGTCCCCATCAGTCCATTCAGTCTCCCACGGCGATTCGATCCCGCCCACCTTCACGCCCCTAGCTCCCTTTCTTATTCCCCGCCACCACCCTCATTTAAGTCATTAATCACCAAACGAGGCGAAAATTATTTGTGGGACGGCGAATTCAACCCATTTGTTGCGACAGACCCCTTCCTCTCCTCCTCCGCATTCCCCTTCTCTTTTGATCCCCTTCACTTTCTTCCTTTCATTTTTTTATGGGGCAATCCATCGCCTCGGATAATTTCATTGTTGGGATGAAAAATGCCTTAACGACCTCCTCCTCCTCCGCTTATTCGAAAATGAGTTTCCGCAGGAAAAGACATTTTTAATTTCACATAGTGCTATTTTTGGAAGGAATTGAGTGGGCTTCATTGCTCCCTATACCATTTGGCTTGATAGTGATTCCCGACTCAAGGTTTCATCCTAATCAGTTTCCTCTAACCGGATGCCCAGATATAATACAGCCAATTTAATGAAAGGATTGAGAAAGAGTGGAACACATTGTCTTTAAGCAAAAATCGGACTCTTATGAGAAATTAATAAAATAATTTATGTAATTGAGCCACTTTCCATGCTCAAATTAACCTTTGTATGGCAAATTTAATTTGGCTAAAAGGTAGGTCATAAGGATTTTCTTAGTCGTCGGAATCAGGTCGAACTCGTGGAAAAAGTTGTTTTGCGTTGACGCTGAGATGATAAAAGCTTGCTATGCTTTATTACCTGTATCGCGAAAATTTGTCGTAAAAAGACAGGTTTTACAGAAGAAAAGAGAGTACCCCAGCCAATGCTAGGCCTGAAAGTGTGAAATACTATATAACTTTGTCAAGAAAGTATTTACGAGCCATTGTCTTGAATGTCGCATTTTATGGCATTCCGTATAATGACTTTATCCGGCGTCCTATTTTTTAGACGAAGTCTTGTTAAGGACAATGAATTTCAGTATGTTTTTTAAATCCAAAGCACATATTTGCTGGCATCCAATATGAATTTAAAACAATTAAAATTTAAGTTAATGCTTCATTAAGCATTTAAAATTTATAAAATTTATTATCTACAGCAATTTATAACAAATGAAAATTGTTATCATTTTAGATTAGTCTAGAGGTTTTTTTTAATAGGTCATTTCTGTTCGAAAGATACAATGCTACCAATATTGTTTGTAAGTTGAGTATCATTAAAGAACGGCCTCGTTCAAACTGATGAAGTAGTTTTATTGAGAGATTTTTTCAAAGATTTTTGCATAATTACAATTGAAAGTAATTAAAGTGATTCAACAATGCACATATAATAAATAATTTCCATAATGATTTCTAAATCTTTTATTTAAATTATTTTGTCTTTCATAGTTACACTATTGATCTCTGATTGGATGGAAAATTATTTTTACTGAACTTAAATTTAATTTGGCATTAAATTAAAAAAAAGCAATTGTTCCTAATTACATCAAAGATAGAAGTCAAGCGTTTTTTTAGACATTACTTCGTAAAGAAATTAGTTAACTGTCTATTTTTTAATATGTAATTTGAGATTTATTATGTCTCTATAAAAAACATATTTTGACCTATCATTAGTCTATTTAAAAGCCTTTGAATAAATTTACACAATATGATATCTTAATTACATTTAAAATGCAATCAGATTACATATTGTAATATCTAAACGAATTTTATGGTTACTCAAATTTATATTTGGGGAAAAGGCACAGATGATGAATGTATGATACAATGGGTGTTAATATATGAAAGGTAGGGGTTCCAGAGTGGTTAGAGGAATCACTAAGGAGAGAAGGAAGTTGTTGATTCTAAGGTTGGAGGAGAGCAAGATAGAGAGTAGTGTAGAGGGAGAGTAAAGGAACTCGACATTACGGAGGAAAATAACGCGGGAAAGGGTAAGACAGGGAAAACGGTTCCCTTGCGAGGAAGGATGAAGTCAGTCGACGAATGTGCCAATGAATTGAAGGGAAGGAGGTTCGTAAGGAGAGAGAACCGTGAGAAATCTCTTCGATTTTCGCCTTAAGGCCCCACACAGACATGACTCATGGACCCGCGGAATGAGGGAGGGATGGTGGAGAGAAGATGACGGGGAGCAAGAGAAAGTGGTTTGGGTGTGAACATGTTAAGGGGTGAACGACGAGGTGGTTTCCTACGCAAAAAACGGACGAGTTAAAGGGAATCGGAGTGAATGAACTCATTTAAGAAATGAAATTGGCCGATTAGTCCCTTTTACAGTATTGGACCCAAATAGCGTTATTTGCTAATGTCAGGTAAATTTGAGGTTAGTAGAAGTTTCTCATCTTGTTGTTCAGAGTATTATTGTACTCATATTCGATGTTTGAATTACTTAAACAAAGTTCTATGTTTGTTTAGTTTATCATCCCAAAGGAATTACAATATTTGATAGCCCTGGGGTAGACCGTTGGATACTGACCGAAAGGCTTGCGTTCGATTCCCAGAGAAGCCTCTTTGGTCCTAATATATAAATATATATATATATATATATATATAAAGCAAAAGCCGTTTTATATTTTCCACTTACCGGCGCATATAGCTGTAGTACTAAAAAGAGATATTTTTTACCATTGTATTGTATAAAGACTCATTATCTGTGAAGGTCTTTGGCGACTATGACCAATGGAACTACACCTCCAGTATTCAAATAAATTTGTACATCGTGATGTGATTAACAGAAGTCGTTGAGATCGTCGAGAAGCCTACGATTTATGTTTGCGTTTAAAACTTTGATGAAGGCAGGTATTACAGTGTGATATATACTATGTGAATAATTTTATGACATTACACTTTTGTTAAGGAATTCCGAAACTCCTTGTAAAAGCTGTTTTCACATAAACGCACTTTAGATGAGATAAAATCCTAAGGAAAATGTTTTCCTCTTATCCGCTTCGAAGTGTGAGAACAGTTTGTTGGGGGCTATTGCTAAGGCTGTCACACGGGATCGAGGAGGAGTAGTTGGAGCGGTTGGTGGCAATCGATGCGACTGTTTGAGGAACGTATAAGGAGAGAAATGGGCATGGGAACAAAGAGAGAGAAATATACGATCGTACAAAGAAGCACAAACGATGATGGCATCCATGATGAGAACAGTTGGAGGACTAGGGGAATTGCTTCCATTGTAGGAAAGCATAAATATTGACGGACATAGATTTGCTCTCCCAGAGGATTTCGAAACCTTCACTCCCTACTCCCCGGGACGCAACTCTCCCCCCTCTCCAAAAGCCTCTCATCTCATTCAAGCCATCTCATCACCTTACCTCCTCATCCGTGTTGTGTGTTACCACAGTCACATCTAATCCTATAAACCTGAATAATAAACAAGTGTCTACAAGTTTTGTTCTATCAGTACCTTCCGCTATGGAATCCTATATCTACATCAGCGAACGTATATATAAACTCTACCAGCCCCTTAATGATGTAAGATCCACCCTCACATTGATAGCTTGAAGTTATATAAATTAAGAGTATATCAAATGCAATAAATGAGGTTTTGCTTTATGATACGAAATGTATCCACCGCGTCTCTATTATTGTGAAAATAGAGAAGTTAATATGCAAATTGAAGGAATACAGTCTGCGAATAAGCAGATGAAGCAAAACAAAGCTAACAAAGCACCTGGTCCTGAAGAAATACCGGCTAGAATATTATAGAGATTGGCTAAAGAAATTGCCTCGTTTTTAGAAATTGTTTTTCTAAAATCAATAGAAAAAGGCTTAGGACCTCGTGAATGGAAACTAGGTCAAAAACTCCCATCTATAAAGGCGGCGATAGGGATAAACCAACCAATTTTTGACCCATTTCCTTACCCATTTTATTTTCGAGCCATCGACCTCTTCTCAAATATTTTAACACATTATTGTCAGTAACTTTATGAGTTTTCTTGATAGTAGGAAAATACTAAGTCACAACCAGCACGAAATTAGGAAGAGCAGATCTAAACGCAATTAGGTCTTTTCATTCAAGATATACTTAGATCGGGAGAAAAAACACACAAGTCGATGCAGTATTCCTAGGTTTCAAAAAAGCCTTCGATAGTTCACACAATAAATTATTACGCAAAAGTAAGTGCTATGGTATCATTGAGAAAATTATTAATTGGACTTATTGTCAAATCGCAAACAAATATTAGTCATCGATGGGTTCTGCTCAACGGATAGAGATGTAACTTCGGGCGTCCTACAGGATAGTGTAATAGAGCCGCTTTCACTCTTAATATATATATATATACATTCAAACATAGAAATAGGTATAAGGAAAGGGGATAGGAAAACACATAAAAGGCGAACACAGGACATGTGGGGAAGGCGGTTTTTGAGCAGATCACGAAAGTAAAAATATTTCCTTATCCGGGATAAAATATTTTTACTTTCGTGATCTGCTCAAAAACCGCCTTCCCCACATGTCCTGTGTTCGCCTTTTATGTGTTTTCCTATCTCCTTTCCTTATACCTATTTCTATGTTTGAATGAATATTTGTGCGCCGTATGGCGGGATTTTCAAGTTTGAATATATATATATATATATATATATATATATATTAATGACTAAGCGTACACATTAGGAGCAATCTAAGGTTATTTGCTTTGGACAATGTGGTATACAGGGAAATAAGGAACCATTAGATCGCGAGCTACTGTCTAGAAACTTGGACACAATCTCGGATTGGTGCAAGGAATGGGATTAATGCTTAATATAGACAAATGCGCAGTTTTGAAATTTTGGTACAAAGAACGTGGCGAACAGGACATAAACTCTGAAATAGAGGGTTCAGAGCTAACTACGCCTAATCTAGTTAAGTATATGGGGGTAGTTCTAATACCACGCCTTTCATGGAGAGCACATATCCGGACAATATGAGAATCCGCTTCAAAGAAACTCGGCTTCATTAAACGGGTGGAGGGGAAATGTAATGAGGTAGTTAAAGAGAGATGTTATTTTGTTGTAGTTAGACCTCATTTCGATTATGATGCAAGTATTTGGGGTCCTTGGGAGAATATGTGGCAAAAATAATTAGATAAGTCCAGCAGAAATCCGCCAGATTGGTTAAAAATTGTTATAATGAGAACATAAGTTGGACAGGTCTCTTAAGTGATTTAGACGGGGAGCCTCTTGAGGTACGGAGAGAACAAACGAGACTTCTTTTAGAAAGGTTCAGAACAAATAAGTTTAACAATTCCACTAAAGGAATTGTAATGACCCTACACTACCTTGGTAAATTAGGCCAACAAGATAAAATAAAGGAGATAGAATCGAGTACAAATAGATAAAAATAAACATTTTTTCCCCAAACAATCAGGAATCCTAATAGTAAGAAACCGAAGTCACTATAGAAATATGAACAATATTTGATTTACAAGTCGAAACAAAGATAGCAGGTATATTTGTAGGTTTATGTGCATGTTAGTTGGTGGTCTGTGTATTTGGATGTGTGTGGGGTGTAAGGGTTTTTGCATGAATGCATTCCATTTTTTGTTTCTGGACTGTATAAATTTGTGGCTCTTGAATGCGGTATTTTTCTTATTTACGGGTGGTGCCCTAACACCCCTCACCAAACACCCTTCCGGGAAATTAAATAGATGTAGATGTGGAGGAAATTCTACTCAAATTTTGTCTTAGTTTTTGAACGTTTTGTCACCTGTTTACAGGCCACCTGAAACTCAAGGCAACGACCGCACTTCCTGTGAGTCAAAATAGAGGTCGGAAAAACTCATTTCACTGTAAATTTAATAAATATTACCTAAACAAAGTTAGCGCTAAAACTTATTCTTCAGCTAAAATAATCGAATTGTTTCCTATACGTTACGATAGCTCATTACTTCCATTGCATTAATATAATAGGAGTCTTTATGAGACTCTATAGAGTAAAATGTTACAGGGACAAACTAGTTACACATTCAAATATCCCGGAGAAACGTATATACTCGAGAGATAGTCACCAAAGTGCATATAGCGGAAATTTAGGAATTGTTGTGGAAAAATATTCCCTGTAGATGATTTAAAAGAAAATGTACAAGATGAAAACTTAACTAGGAAAGGCAACCAATGAACAAGACCGTGTTAATGGGGTATATGAATTCGTCTGACCTTGAAAAATGGGATGTCAAATATGTTTGTTAAGAAAAAGGGAAAGACAAAAATGAAGCCAGAATAGAGGTAATAAAATAAGTATTATATTATCGAAATATTTTCAATAAGATGTGTCCAAATAGGTTAATAGAAACACATATCAAATTCAGAACTGAAAAATGAGAGATAGTGACTTTATTTTGTTTTAACTAATGTTGACGAATGTTTAGAACTAATATTAACAATTGCGAGAAAATTAAAATCAAGCGAGAAGTAGAGTAATTCTTCCGCAACCTTCTACACTAGAATTAAATATGGCTCCGTGCTATTGATGTAATTTCATGTCTAAATTATGCAAGTGAAAAAAATACCATGTAGAACCAGAATTAATTGTTTCGAGAGCGTGGAAGGGAAATAGAAATCAATACAAGCAAGTTATAACAGCAGCTTCCCTGCATCAAAGAGATATTTAGATTAGAATTGTATGTAAGAGTATGAAAATGGGGTCATAAGCGTTTCTGGACGGAGAAAATTTATGTTTATGAAGGGCCGAACATCAAAGAGCGAAAGGTTTCTCTCACCAAGACTTCTCAAAAAAAAAACATATAGAAAACCTTGGGTTAATGGCAGTAGTTGAATAATGCTGTCTTCGAATGATATCTTTGTTACTTTACAGCTGATTATGTTGCCTAACCAGCAAAAAAGAAGGATTTTCAGTCTGAATTAAAAAGCAGTGGTAGTAGAAAATAATTGAATATGACAAAGCTATAGGTTATGCATTTTAGAGTAAATTATCGTAGTAAATTATGCATTAAAATGTGTGCAGTGAGTAGTGAAATAATGATTTTGCACTTCAACTTTGACGGAGAGACAAAATTATTTTTTCCTTTTTTTCATTTCTATCTATGCCGAGAAAAACCCTGAGAAGGTAAGCAAAACAAGCTATGAATGACAGATAAAGTGATTAAATATGGATATATAGATAGATTTCCTGAGAGAAGACATTAAAGTCAAAGAGAGCTGATTCAAAGTAACTTTAGAGTTGCTTACAATTTATAATGATTTTGGTTATGTATTCTCACACAACTGCAACATTAAAATGGTAGATCGACTCATCCCCGCTATCAAGTGATATATACTTAAGTGTTGATATCAGGCCATTTGCATTTCCTTTTTGGCGATCGAGCGTGGGTCTCCCAGAGTGTAGCATTAGGTTTGGCTTGCGAAAAGCGGTTCTGTACCCGCAGGAACCAACTTTGGGAATTTGGACGGTTGAGGGGTAACCGCGCGTAGTGAGCCGCAGAATTCAGGAGGCTCCTCTAAAAGCAGAACTCTCTCTCCTTCTCTCTACTCCTCTCTTTGGCTACCAACTCGTATTTCTCTTCTTATCCTTTCACTCATTAGTGATACTTACTTTTTTCTTGTTTCCGTCCCTTTTATTTTCCTTCCGTTTTAGAGTGAGGGAAAAAAGAAACTAGCGTAGACCCTGACCGCCAACCCCCTTGTACAAACAGGAGGAAAAGTTATCTTTCTGTGGAGCTCTGTATTAAACATGGTCTTGAGCACACAAAAATACTAAACACACAACTAAAACCACTTGACAAAAATGCAAACATAACCGCTAAACACTCTTAAAGTGGGAAACACATTTTTTAAAGTAGTATTTTAACGAAAATTCCATTCTAGATGCAATTCTAGTCCTATATTTCAGTTACTCAACCTTGCATTTTCCTCCATGTAAAAACTTGCTGTCACACCAGTTTTCTCCGCCGTAAGATATTTTGTATATATGTTATCCATTGTATCGTTCATGCAGTGAATATCTCTTTTTCAATCTCAGTCGTTCTCTTCTGTACATTTTATCTGAAAATTTCCTGATGACGAGTCATATGTACAATTCATGTATTGACTCCTGGAAATCATATTTTGACCCCTATAAGGAGCGAGACGAAATAAGATACATTGTTTCCTGGATTCTTCATTCCATTATTTGTGTCCATCATAGTTCAGAAAGTTACTCTCACATTCAGTGTGCCTCCAAAAAGGTTTACTCAAGGCTTTGCTGAAAAGCTTGTTTAACGGAGTATATTTAGCTTTGCTCGGTGGTCGTTTTAGTAGCCAATTACAATTTTTTTGTTCTCATTAACTTCACTTTGCAAAAGGATCAATCCCTACAGTGACAATTAAAATGAGTTTTTCGATCGTTTTAAAATAAAGCTTCAATTAGAGAGTAGAAATGCGTTGGCGAAGAAACTTAATGAAAATGAATAAATAGGTGAAAAAATAAATTATGCATGAATTTTATGTAATGGTTCGTTACTTGGTTGTTTTCTGCATGCTAGTTCAAGTATACTAAGAAGATGTGATCAAAATCAGAAATCAGCAAGAGCATGCTACTCTAATTAAATTTTTTTCTGAAGCTGCTTTTACGTACTGAGAAATGATTGCTGATTCTATCACCATACTATATTTCAGTATAAATATATAACCATGAGATTCAAATTAGGTACTAATACCCTCAAATACATTTAATTTTAATTACGGCAAGCTGATTTATATAATTAATAATACATATATAATAAATTTTCTCTATCATAATATTAATTTGAGTGCTTGGTCATAAAATGTTCCACTCTTTGTCCAATATTTGAAAACATTTATAAATACCAGTGTGAAAAGAGAAGATTCTGGCATCAAATATTTGCGCAAATTTCTTCTGCATATCAAATACGAGTATTTTTATCGCTCAGTTCACATTGTTATGAGAACCATTTCCACCGATAAAATGGAATAACTATGGTTGTAAATGAACTCATGCATGATTTGAGAATATTTTAGTCGCGACGGGACATGCATTTATCGTGTATGCTAACAGATGTCCGTCCAGAGTTCAACTGAAGCTTTGAAGGCTTTTTATTTAAACCGACGCTGAGCAAAAAAATTACCGTCGGTAATTGAAGTTGCCATGAGTGTGGAGTGGGAAAGAGAGACAGCAAACGAGAGTGAAGAGGGATCGGGGGTTGTAGCAGGCGACACGCTACTTTTGGGAAAACCCTCGAAAACTCCGAAAAAAAAGGGTCCTGAGTCAAAAAACGTGGATAATGGAAAATACCGAATTGACGTTTGCCAACCTTCGAGGGCACGTTTAAACTAATTAACAATCCATACATGATCCCTTTTCCTGATCGCTAGTTTTGAAGGTAGGAAATTAACTTTAGTGGGTCGGGGAAGGAAGGATTGAATAAAAGGAAAGCAGATCCCGTTCGTTCTTTGTACTTCCGTTCGAAATTCGATCCACACCGTCTCTATTTCTCTTCCCTTTTATCCTTTTCTTTCTTTCTAGCAACCGCTCACCTGTAGTAAGTTTTCTGTGCCCTTGATGCCCTTCAGCCTCTCACTAACAAATTTTTCAGCGATATATCACTTCGCCTTTTCTTGTTGTTTTTAGCCTCCAGCTACGCCCCTTCAAAGGTTAATTCACTTTACACATAGTCAATTTTCAGCAAACGTCTGCTAATGTTTTTGTTTTAAAGGCACTGATTAGTTTACCTGTATCCAGCTGCGATTTTGCAAGAGAACGATTTACAGTAATTCGTTTTTTTCAATTCCATGATGTTACTCAAAAGTCTAAATGGGCTCCATTTTAATGACTTCATATTACGAACTAACTAAACTGTCGTCGCGAAATAGATAATATTCACTCTTTGTAAACCCAGTAAATTTCGTATATGATTACTTAACAATATCATACCGACCTATCGTCGTCTGGTTGGTTTATGGAACTGCTTAATCATCAACTTTCCTTGATAATAAATGGAATACTAGTTAAAATAATTACTTGGTTTACTAGTTATTAGTTACTAATAGTTACTAGTTATTACTTACTAATAGTTACTAGTTTTGATAGTTACTTAAAATTATAGATCTCAAAATGTAAAAATACTCCTCAAATATGCAATTTATACAAGTGAAAGAATGAAAATTAACATCCGCGTAAAAATGGATAACAACAAAGAAAATCTGTTAATTTGATAATGGCTCTAATTACGAGTATATAATTAATTTTGCGGAAGTCCGAGAATTTTACATTAACTGCATACAACAATTTGAAACATTAACAAATATTAAGGCTTAATATTTTAAAACATTAATGTTTAATTAATCCAAGGTAAATATTGAGATTTAATTATCCGCAGTAAAACTGAAGTGTATTTAATGTTGCGTCTTGAATACCGCTTCAGAGAGCAAATGTGCAGATAGAGCGATTGGAATAGAGACTAAAAGCATTACAAGTGAAGTTCACACATTGAAGAAGTACAAGCATAAGGAGACTGTCTAAGCAGTAGTTTCGAATTTTGACTCTTACGTCGGCGGTGTCACGTGAGGTTTGGGAAAGATTCTTACATCAATTCTCACTACAGTGCCCCTTTTGTAAGGCCTCAAGGCACCGTTCACAAGCCATTCTTCAAAAAAAACGCTTTCCTTTGAGAAAGTTTTTCCATCAATTCATGCATTTTTTTGCCGCTGTGGTCCTTCCATCCTTTCTTCCCATCTCTTACACAAAAAGCCTTTCCTCGAAGGAATGAAATGGATTCACAACCATCAATCGATCGTCTCGGGAAAAGATGCGTTCTCTTTCCACAATCATCCTGTTTCACGAATCCAGGGTCAACGATACTGCTTTCATTTGCCATTACGAGGAAATTTTGAGCGTATTAAAACCGTGTTCTAAAAAACCTTTCAGTTTATCCTTTCACGGGCTCGCCACAATAGGAGCACTAATAATATATCCTTGAGGGTAGAGACTAGAAGGACCCTCTTGAAAAACAATGGGTTGTAGTGTCATTAATTTCTTCTTCATAGTAATAGACAAATTAATTTGTCTCTAGAGAAACAAATAAAATTAAAGGACTTCATTAGAGTGTTTTACGAATAATTAATAAAATATTATATTAATAATATGAAATTAATATAGCAATTTAAACGTAAATTAAATAAATCCAATACAATACTCGGCAAAGATAGCAGTTAAATTGGAGCTCATGTCATGTGAATCCGTTATTTTCTAACGTAGCCGGCAAAAACTTTCTCCTTGCAGCGTTTTCCTAGCCGGCCAAGGAATAGTATTAATGATTTATTCCAATGTTATACGACTCGTAGAACCTCAAATCTAAGTCATTTGGCCGATAGGCATGTGAGCACCTACTACGCAATATGAAGTCGAAAAATGTAATGATGTGTTTTAACATGAGTTTGGCCAGCAATATTATAGTTAATTCAACTAAAGCATATACACTAATCGTTTATTACGATTGCATTTTTCTGAATGTCTTTAAGTCCTCCTTTCACAAAGGTTATTTTTTTAAATTTCCCCTAGTAAACCTTGAATAGGCTAGATGAGGGAGATAATTGCAACCAAAATCTTTGGAAAATTTTGAGTAGTTTTTTAAAACAATAATGGTATCAGCGCAGAGCTCTCGGGTTCCAAGACTATAACTGTGGAAAATTGGGCATGATTTCACACTGGCGGATATAAATCAATGAAAACCCTAGGTTTTTGACCCTCGGTCGTTTAATCGCCGCTTGCTCTTCTGCAGCTTTTTCGGCTAGGACGTGTTTTATGAGGAGGCTGCTTTGGCCCAATGCCCGCACGCCTTGTACCGCTACCTGCTTCTCTCCGCCGCTCACCCTAACCGTCAACCTGTCCGACGTGTAACTTGGCTCCGCAACGAGGATAAACCTTCCGCTGGCATGACCCTCCGCAGCTGCCGGGTCAGATAAGCTCCCCATCCCGAAATAGGGAAAGGCGAGGTGAAAGTCATCGAAAAAGCGAGTGCACAAACGAAACTCTTTTCTTTCCATGGTATCATTTTCAAAATACAACTTCGTTCACGTAGAAACTAAAATCTGTGCTAGAATTTTGAAAACAAGATGCAAGCTATGCTATTTACATCTTTCTAATAGGGTAGAGTTGGTGGCCAGATTGATTACCTCTTCAAATCGCAAATATTTTAATAGATATTTGAACTAGAATAAGACTAAGAATCACTCTTTATCAGAAGATTAATCGTGCAGAGTTGGTATTGACGATCCCAATAACATGGGCTATGTATGTGTTACAATACAATGTCTTGTGCATATGGCGAATGAATTAAATACTAGTGCTGTATGCACTTACATAGTTATTCGTTGTAGCGAAATAAATACCCGTATTTTAAGGGTAAGCGTTTCTCAGACTTTCTCTTGCAATCATTCTATGAAGTACCTTTCCGATAAAAACTCCAAATAAATGTACCCAAAATACCAAGACCGCTGACGTATTGCCGATCATATTGGTGACAGGTGGTCATTTTCATGGGTGTTGGACCCCACATTCACCAACACACCTACTGACGCTCCCTTAAGTCCGATCAACAATGACTGGGTCGGTACGCAACCATGAAAACTTCGAACTGTGCCAGATGGCTGGAGGGAGCCTCTAGTTAGGATGCAATGGGATAGGGTAGGTGGGACGGGCTAAATCACGGAAATCCATTTCCAGGATACCGAAGGCGTTAGTGACACATGTCAACCATTTAAGCTACAGCCTTGCACGACGCCTTGTTCACCAACTATGTGGGAAAATGGAATTGCATTGTATCACGCCAACCATAAGCCTAAATGTGATCTCGGGTGCACGTTTTAATTGATTGATATTAATTAAATAAACTGGTAATAATCATCTATCTCAAGGCGTTTATTTAATAGATAGCTTTCAAGTATAAATCACGCACCTGTAGGTACATATAATATATTAGTGGAATTAATTTCTAGTTTAATATGTACTATATGACTATGTGAAAATCACAAGCTTAAATTTTTATTTTTCTGATTGAATAGTATTTGTTGAAATTGGAATGTGATATGGAGAAAAATACGCGCACATATACACACACGTATGTATGTGTGTGTGTATATATATATATATATATATATATATATATATATATATATATATATATATATATATATATATATATATATATATGTATTTATTTATTTATTTATATAAACACACATTCAAACACGAAATCCCGCCATACGGCGAACAAATATTACTTCACCCATAGAAACAGATATAAGGAATGGGGATAGGAAAACACATTTAAGACGAAAACAGGAAAGGTGGGGAAGGCGGATTTGAGTAGTTCACAAACGTTAAAATATTTATATATACAGGGCCCTCTTCATCTCTGTACACAGAGATGAAGAGGGCCTGATCTAGAGTAGCATATATATATATATATATATATATATATGCATATATATATATATATATATATATATATATATATATATATATATATATATATATATATATATATATGGGTCGCGGTGGTCTAGTGGGTAGAGCATTGGACCACTGACTGGAGGGTTCGATTCCCGGGCAAGGCACTTTGGGCACCTGCAGCTCCACCCAAGCTAGTTGATTTTTCGGGTACCAGATCTTTCTGGGAAACCATAACCGGCACAGGGAAAGGAACTGGCCCCCCTACCCTGATGTGTGAATATTCACACGCCGTCGGGCTTGGTATATGGGGAAACTTTTCAGACCACCATGGTGTGTGTGTTTGTATATATGTGTGTATATATATATATATATATATATATATATATATATATATATATATATATATATATATATATATATATATATATATATATATATATATATATATATATATACATATACATATACATATATACAAACACACACACCATGGTGGTCTGAAAAGTTTCCGACCTAAGAAAGATACAAGACATTTTTTCTGAGTCGGAAGTTTTTCAGACCACCCACGAACTTGCGGTTTTTGCTTTCTCAAAATGAAATGGAACAGACCAGTGTATTCAAATGAGAGTTGCGTCGGAGGGGACGGAATATAAGATACATGTTTGAATTCATTGATAATGACCATTTTTTCCAGTCGTGTATTCCAATGCTAACGATTAGTTATGTGTTTTATATGAATGAAACAATTAGCTTCACATTAATAGTAGCCACAATTAAATTTTAAGGAAAGTATTACGACAGATTAGTGGAAAATGTCCGGTTTAAAATCATGGTGCTAAATATTTAATGACTTTACTGTCATCGACAAAAAGGTCATTTTTCTGAATACATTATTCCAAGCGATGCAGTAAAAATTATATGATATAATCACTATGGAGATTATCCCGTGGGAAATAATTTAAAACATCTCTATAATGCTCTGCGTAGTAAAGTCAATATTTTGTTTGTGTTACAAGTATAACTGCTCCTCTAAATCAAGCATAAAGCGTCAAACTAAGTATAAAATTTTAATTAATTAACTCAGTTGAATTTAATAAAAATAATTTAAATAGTGTTCACAGAGTGGAAAGCTAAAACATTCTTAGAGAGAAATTCATGAGCATTAACTTGCGTTTAAGGAAAATATGCCATGAAGATTAACTGTCTTGAGAATATCTTCTCTCTGTTTTTTGCTGTTTCCTTGAACGTGAGCGGATAACGCGCAGTTCGGCGCAGAGAGTAATTTTAATAGCAGGAAGATACTGGTAAAAATAATTTAATATTTCTGGTGACTCAACGACTGAGGTCACTTTTAATACTTTAATGCATTAAAATCAAAGGATTTTCGCATCTGCGCAGTTGGCAGTTCCATAGAATGAAATGCTTGCAATGATCGGGAATCGCTGGGAGCATGTGAGAGAATGAATGAGGTTTTCGTTTGATGGCAAGTAGGACTCTCATTTTGGTCCAGCTTTTATTTTTGAACACTCCTTTCTCCTGACGTAGCGATGGGAATTGATGAATAAAGACTTTAAGATATATTTCCCTCATTGATCCCTTTAATGCTTGTAAAAACACCAGCTGTATATTTACTCTAGCCCTCCATTAATACTCTAGTTATTTGCTCTTTTAATTATTACTGCCATAGAGTAAATTGTTCCATCTTACGTACTACAGTGACAATTACCTATAAATCATTCGTTACATCTATATTTTCTCCCTGCTTCAAATGGATAGTTTTAATATTTATTAAGGCCATTTTAGCTTACTAGCCTTTTATAACTAGTATTAAGATACATCTAAGGAAAATTTGGTGTTAAATAATATCAGCATTTTATTAATTTACCATATAGGATGAACCTCATGTTCCCAACTTTTACTTAATTTTTGAAACTTTATTTTATTTTATAGATGAATGCCCACATTTATTTTTTTTTGTTTTCTGTCAACGATTTTGTCGTTTTGGTGAATTTCATATCGAGTTGTTATAATGAAATTTACGTTAACAAAATATTAATTTACGTATCAATTAAAGTCATAAAATGTTTTTCGGTCCCGGCGAAGTACTTGTATCTATATATTATTACTAAATATTAATTTTGGGAATCACAATTTAAATAAATGGTGTTTGAAAGAAATTATGTAAACGTTACCGAGTAGACTTATGTTTTTGGAAAATCAAGCAAAGTGAATGTAGCATATTGCTAATATTTGGGATATATATTTTCCTTAAAAAGAGTTAAAGTCAGTTTAGATTGGCCTTTGTAAGTTTTTTGCCGACTTATTTTTGTTAAGCTTAGAGGGGCGAGTGAAACCCTTGGATTCTTCTATGACGCCTTCGTCCTGGAAATCAAAATAAATGCCTTCATCAACACTGGAGATATGGTAATTCGACAGTACCATTGCGACGAGCGTTGCGAAACAACTTCTTAGCAGAAATGTGCCAGAATGCTTTAATAATACAGAAATAATAAAAAACAAGTAATGTGTTACTCTTCCACCTTAAAAAAAAAAGAGTTCTTCCCCTTCATGACACAAGCTGGACGCAAGAATTCTCTAAAAGGGACGGTTTGTTTTCAGGGTGGCACCTTAATTTACATACACCGCAGAGAGGATAAGAGGGTAGAGGGGGGGGGGGTGAGACGGTGAGGGAAACCCAACCACTGGCATCAAAATGCTAATCCGAGACATTTACTCACCGCTTTTACGCCTCGGACCCTCGTACTGATATCACCCCCTCTCTGCGCTTCAACCCCATGCACCGCCTACCTTCCATACCGAGTGCCTTCTCCTCGGTTCTCCTTCCCACGTTCAAATGACACCCGTCCCCTCCAGAAGGGGGATACGAAGAGTTGTCCAGGGAAGAAAACTCGGCCTAAAGGACGCGGAACCGCTAAGTCAGCATTTCAAACGAGACAGATTAAAAGAGTGAGTAAAAAGGGTAGACGTGTAGGTGGAAATTTGTAGGTCTGTCCTTGCTCGGCTGTTTTTCGCCGGAGGGCATTTTTCTGGCACTTAGGAGCAAAGGATCAAATGGTTCAGCGCCGAGGTACGAGTATGAATGACCAATCCTTTTGTACTTCCAATTTACACAAAATAAGATGATTGTCCATCAAACTACCCATTCGTATCAACATCGTAGTATCAGGAGTGTTGCGATGTCAAATTATGAAAATGCTAAGTATTAAGATGATAATGTTTACGGAATTATGTAGATTTAGAGCAGGCTATATTTTTGAATATTTGCAATGACATTTCCTGCCGAATACTTTTTTGTTGGTGTGTATCAATATTCCCCAATACTATTTTCATTCTAATCAAATCAACTACGGATGAGAGTCTAGCCCAAATGATTGACCGCAGTACTGCGATACATAGGTCATTAGAAAGACTCCACATTCTTTACCATCAGGATTCATATTAGAATTAGCAAATGACATTCATTGAGAATAATATTTTGTGTATCAGTCCCAATTGAGTATAACCATTCCAAAGTGTAAAAATCATTTGTCTTGAACGGGAACCGATCGGTTGCTTTAGCCAGTTAATCTTCTGAGGTATTCTCATTCACTCCAAAATCTGTAAGGAAATATTCCGTCTAAGGTTAATACTAGTGCTGTTGCAATCACGAATAAAATCATGTAACTTAAGAAACCTTAATCGTCCTGGTTTTGTGAATTTTACTAGCGAGTAAATTAACTTTTAAACGGTAATTATCGTTTAAATCTTGATAATACTAGTGCGAGTGCTCCAACAGGCTGTCTGCGTCAAGTGAAATAATGTGGGAGAATATTGCTAGGTATATACAAGCGTAAAAACTGGAAATTTCTAAGCACCAGTTTTCCAATATGATTCATAGTAAAAAATTTGTAAAAATGGGATAGTATTTAATTTTATTGGTAACATTATTAGCTGAATCAGATAAATCAGCTAATAATAATAAGGGTGATTAAGAAACTAATTCAGCTAATAAAATTATCAGTTGTAGTCAAATAGTTTTTACGGAGGAAGTTCGCATTTTAATGTTTTTATTTCTATCGGTAATGCCCTGTCATCATATAAAGTCTTTTTCTAGCCAATAGACATAATATTCCTAGTGGTTCATGGTATTTGTTGAAGCATTCATTTTGCCATCCGAATTTTCCTCCTCACTGTGCCAGGAAGCTACAATTATATAGGAAATATTGATCCCCAAGATTAACAACTCAATAAATTTTATTGTACCTCGGCGGAAAATGGTGCATGAACGTACATTAAAATGTACAGATTTTGAAATGGACATGACATAAATTCTTTCCATATTTAATTTTGGGCAGAGAAAATCTCCAGAAAAGGATTAAAAAATCATTTACTGAGAAAGAAACAGGTCGTTTTCATTTTCCTCTGTTCTTAGCGAGATGAAGTGGTGATTAAGGCTCGGATCTCGTCCCAGAATATATCGTATCTGTCCTTCCATTCCAGAAGATAATATCAGGCTTTGATTGTTACCCAACAACAACCTTTTGTCGAAGGAAATCCAAAAACCACTAATTAGAAACGCGTGCTGTTCGTGAGTCCTTTTGCTACATTTTGTGAACAGAATAAACCATCTTCCATTCAGTTATGTCTTTTTTACTTAGGTCACTTCAAAACCAGAAACGTCGGCTTAAATGGGAAACATTCGTTCTTTCAGAAATGCTGGCTAAATTAGCTTTCATGAAGAGTTAATCCGTTGTGATTAACATGCTAAAAACTTAGAAAAAATATTGTCATGTCAAACGTCTAATTATGTAAATGCAAATAAAACAGCTTTAGCTTAGAAGTGAAGAATAATGTCGTCGCAGAGGAGCTGGCATGTCACTTGCTTTACATTCGTCAGAAGACGTCTACAATTCTTCTAACTTCCTTTTTTTACTTTCATCCAGTCAATCCTTATCTTGTTAAGTGAGGCAAATGGATAGAATGCTTTCAAGAGTCGAGTGGGTATATTCTGTCCCCATTTGTGTCCATTTAATTCCAAAGATAGTTCCATTGAGAACTCTTTTTCGACTCTCTTTCGTCCGGTATTTTGGCAGGGGAGAAGCTAAAGAGAGGAAATTTTTGACATCCTGTGAAAAGCCTTTAGTGAATTTCCCATATTAAAGAGGAAATTCATTAACAGATACTCCTTCTTAGCTGATTTCCTCTCCTTTTCGTGTCATTTCAAGAGGATTGAAAGGCTGACATGATGTAGCCTTAATTAAATTTAACATCAAGAACTTAAATTAAAACAATGAAAAGCCTTCCCTAAAAGGAAATTGAAATTGTGAACGCGCAAGAACAACTTTTCAGCATTAGTGGGACTACTCTTGCATAGATATTTTCTAAAACGCACAGCTTTTTATGTCATCGAGTTCAAACAGCCGTCTCTTAAATTCTGGGAGTGAAGGAAGACGACTGATTTGCAATTGAGTCCAATCAAACAATTTTAGAAATTATTACACGCTATCTGACGCAAAAATAGAAACTAATGTGTAATAATTGGTGGAGTGCAAGTATAATTTTGACGGAGATACTAGAGTGAGTTGCGTTTTTAAGCAAATTTGTAATTTTGACGCAAAACTATATCTATTAAATTGTGTTATTTCTTTTTGAACCAAAATTAATGACGCACAAATATCTTGCTCCAAAGTTATTCCCGTCAATGAGGCAGCTCTAATTTGCCTTGAGGATGACGCAATCACAATTTCCAGGCGCCGCGCCACCCCGCATTCCATATCACCATTTGCTATTCCACGCTACTCCGAGCCAATATATCCAACATACTCGCACACAAACGCGGTCGCTCACTTGCTCACGGGCGCCCATCCCGTCGGCAACCACATCATCTTAGCCTTAAATGACCCGCGTCTCCGCTTCCCCATACTACTCTTCTTCTCCTACGTCGCCTCACACCCTCCTCCTACAACACAGCCCCCTCCAACGCCTGTCTTCTCACACTCCCCTATTCCTAGGTCTTGTAAGGTCTTTGCGAAGGGATACCCCGGCGATTAATTTTCAAAGGCCACGAAACCGATGCACTCTTGCGTGACTTATTCAGCCCTCTCAGTCCATGCGGCCGGAAATATGTGCCACTCGGCTATTTGATAGTGATTGAATCCTTTAAGAGGTGAATGAGAATACCCAATATTTTGTTGCATTTACATTGCATTTACCTGTATACTTTGCATATATAAGTAATAACATTTTGATAATAGAAATCGGAGATTGAGATGATTTCATCATTTATAGTTGCTCTCCTGTTGACATAACCTGGGAATTCATCTGCTGGGTGTCCCTTTTAAAGACAATATACGTTTTGCAGATCATTCCACCTCACTTTAAGAAATGATTTCTCTATTACATATTTAATCCAAAATCGCTGCCTTTGTTTTTATTTACCTATGGTCTTATATTAAACAGGATCCTTTACTACAACTTGCCAAAAATTTGCGTGTTCATAATAATGCCACATATTCTACCTAATGCTAAAGGAGCAGTTCCACCGAAAAATTTCATTTCCCCTCTCACAACCTTGAAATAACAAATTGTGTCCATTATTGAAAATTTTCTATCACATTTATCTTTTTATTTCTTTTTAAATCTTTGTATTCTGATTGTGCTTCAATTTAAGAAAATAAATGCTAATTAACTTTCATTTTTGTCTTTATTAATATTTTCCGGTGTAAATAACAATTTATCAAACACACTTTCTAGAGGAGACAAATATTTAGCGAAATTCATAGTTCTAATGTTCTTCACCCATGCCGGTAAATGCTGTTTTATATTTTTACCTTCATTATAAATATCCCTCTTATCAAACTAATCTTCGTTTAAGCCAAGCTCTAGATAGTATAAAAATATTTTTAATTGCATTAAATTGTTTTCTTTGGTGTGTTTATTTTTGCTCATTTTTCACTGTAGCCCTCTTTAGTACTTATTGTAGAGTAAAGTATTTCTTTGAAATCTATTTGACCTGTTCTAAAGATATGTACGAGGGTAATCCGGAAAGTAGTACCCGTTCGTGAAATAAAGACACAAAAGTAAATATTAACAAACATAAAAAATTTTATTTGAAAGAGGATACTTTAAACTACTTCTCAACATAATCTCCAAGCAAATTAAGGCATTTGTCATAACGTGTGACAAGTTTCTGTATTCCTGCTGGATAGTCCTTCGCCGCCAGCTCATTGAGATACAGGGTCACTCCTCCTTTAAGTTCTTCATCGCTGTCAAATCTTTTTCCTGCCAAAAAGTCTTTAAGCTTTGTAAAGAGATGAAAATCTGAAGGGGCCAAGTCCGGGCTATACGGTGGATGGTCGATAGTTTCCCATTTGAATTGCTGCAAAAGTCAGTCTGCAGCCATACGCTTGGTTTTGTGCTCATCTGTAAGCATGCGAGGGACCCATCTTGCACAAATTTTTGCATAATGCAGATGGTGTTTAACAATTTCATGAACAATTGTTCTAGAAACATTGGGAAAATGCTCACAGATGTCATCAATTGTGACGCGCCGATCGTTCCTCACGAATTCGTCAACTGAGCTCACCAGTTGGTCTGTAATGACAGACGGTCTCCCCGAACGCTCATCTTCGTGTGTGTTCCCCCTCCCCATGTTGAAGTTGCGACACCACCGCCGAACAGACGACTCGTCCATTACATTGTCTCCATACACCTCCTTTAATTGGCGATGAATATCACATGGGCGAACGTTTCTTGCATTGAGGAATTTAATCACTGCCCTCACTTCAGAACTGGCGGCGTTCTCAATTTTTTTAAACATTGTAAACAATCACAGAAACAACACAGGCAATGCTAGCGTCACGCAACTTGGCTCAGAGAAGGCAGACAAGCCACTGAAGCTATCTGACCTCGTCCAGCGGCTACTCGCGTCGTCAGGACTTCATGCGGCACGAACGGGTACTACTTTCCGGATGACCCTCGTATATACGTACAACGCAATTTAATGCCTTTTCAAAATCAAAAATATTTCTTTTGGCTTACATCACTTAATATTTCATCATATTAAAAACATTGTAAGCATTCTCAATAAACTAGTCTTTAACGTCATTTTTAATAATTATGCGTATTTTATTCGAATTTCTAAACGTGATTTGTTTATTATCTTTCTACAAATGTCTCTCGATGATTTGATACCCTTATTTAGTATTGTATTATTGGCTATTTGTTATTTTAAATTACACCTATGGATAACATTTTAATTTATTCCAGACGCAGTATCATCATGCAGTTTTTCAGCTGTTCTTGTGTTTTTATCGATATTTGGGCCCTTCTTGGCTCAAGAATGCAGTAGTGATAGCAAAGAAATTAGTAGATTATTGGAGGATATATTGCACCAGTATTGTTATCACTTTTGTTCATTCCACGGTAAAGGCGTAAAACCGTAGAAAGTCATGTGCATTTTGAAGCCAGGTTCCACCTAACTGCATCAAAGCGAGAATCGCTAAAAATGTTTTCTGCCAGTAAAATGTCTTATTCTGATCAGTTCTATTGTATGCAAGCATTCCAGTTTAAGTTAAAGTAAATGGACTTACTTTATATATACCTAAACGAAAAAAAACATGCCTTGAGGTAAGCAGATCCTCTAACTGCAACTGGATAAGATATAATACGAAATTGTGGGAATAATTTGCATGCAGTCGACATGATGAGAGAACGCGAAATGGTAACTGGATGAAGTGACTGAAACACAGTATTCAAACGAATTTTTGGCAGGCGAGTTTCTCCAGAATTGTACACTTTTGTCGCTCCGTTTACTTCATATTTAGCATTGATAATTCGCAGAAAAGGGCAGCTTACTTATCTGGCAGATTTATTGAAATGACACAAAAATTATAGGGTAGTCGATAGCTTGTCGCAACTATTAACTTTGCATTGCCAGTTGCAGTAAATTTTATTTGAAAGATTTAAACGCCCTGCAGAATTCTTTTTACTAATCATAATGAAATATTTTGCATACGGGCATCATATTTTAGGGTTTAGGCCATATACTAGACCCATATACCATGCTACAGGTATGTTAGAGTATACCCCGCAGTTTATTAATACAAAATCACCGAAATTAATAATGAAACTCTAGCGTTATAGTAATATAACGCTGGGAAGTTCCAGAGTAATAATTTCTCTAGAAGAGATGAGGTATTTATTTTGATCAAAACTAGGAGAATAATAAGAGCATTATTAAAAACATAAATTGGAGAGCTAATACTAATTGAAAATCCTTACTCTTTGAATGAAGCCTGATAAATCCGTTGCAAATATTTTTCTCTAGGCTATAAATACATCGCATTGCTTCCATTGCGCAAAAAATTGCAGCTCTTAAATTTTACTATTGATAAAAACTCATCAAAAATTTAATTTACAACATCTCCACCCAAAATTGCTACTGTTTGATTATTACTTGCCATGCAATGCATGACATTTCCTTATTGAGTGTACGTTGCTTATTCAAGGAAGCCCTCAAGTCTGAATTCCGCTCAGAAAAATAACTCCGTCTACTGGTCTGCCTGTCCGCGAGCTTTTTATTTGGCGCCCAAATTCTCATCAAAATCTCCCCCCTCACCCTCCTCCTCTCATCCACTCATTCGTCCATCCTCATTCGTATCCCCTTGGCTCCTCCTTCGTCCCCGGGCTTGATGTTCATCTTCATCCCATTTTGCATGCGTTCCTCTGCCCCCTCTCTTCCTTCCCTCCCCTTCGCACATTCCCTCCCCACGTTTTTGCTCACTTTTATTTACGCTCCCTCACCCTTCCTCAGTCTTCCCCCGTACATTCCCAGTCCTCCGACCTCCTTCACCCTCCCTCATCACTCTCAAAGCACAGTAGTTGTGACTGTTTTGCCTCCGAGGGAAAAATTAATTAAACTCCCTTCTCCACTTCCACCTCTTCTTCCACCCCCCCCCCGACCAAGCACGCCCGATCTCTCCCCACGGCCTTCCCAAATTCCCTCCCCCACCCTCTTCTCTTCCCCTCTGGATCCCCAGCCCCTCTCGTTTTCTCCCTTCACCTCCCACGCACATACGCCCTCCTCACGAGAGAGGCGGCGCTGCTGACGGTGCCTACGATCTCCACCGTGGACCAGCGCCACCGTCGTCGCAACCGACCCCAACCCGGCCTTCCGTCGCACGCCCATCCCCCCAATTCCACTCAACCCCCCCTCCTTCCCGCCCTGCGCCCTTCGTCCCGTTGGTTGCAGCCCCACGTCGGCTAACGAGTAGCCCCTCGTAACGACCCTTCCTCCCCTCCATCCCTTGCCAACCCACTAATTGGTTGAGTGGGTTTTCGCCTCCCTCCTCCGCTCCTCGCTCCATTCCTCGCCTCACCCATCTTCCCCTTCCTTCTCATCTTTTTTGACTCATTTATCCGCTACGAGGTCGAATGGGGACTACAAGATTAGCGGTCGGGTAAAGAATTGAGACGAAAAGTTTTTCCTTTCTTTTATATTCCTCGGCAAGGAGGTGAGATAGCCTATCGGACTTTTGATGTCAGGCTTCAAAAACAGTTGGAAAGGAGGGAAGGGGCTTCTAAATTTTGCCTGTCCGTGAAGAAATTTTCCAAAAATTGTTAGAGAAAGAATGGCTGCTTTTGTGAAAAATTAAGGCTTACCAGTGCATGTTATCGAGGGCTTCTGTACAAGAGCATCCATGATGCCTTTACGAAGAAATTTAATGTCAGAAATTGAGCTAGAATAATGCTGAGAAAAATAAGAATACTGAACATCTCGTGCAAATTGCTTGCGCTCTCATCATTCGGCTTGCCGTCAGCCATTGCTCATTCTCTTACGTGATAAGAATATAGTTTTATTTATTACATTCTATCCTCTATAATAATTAATAACGGGTAATTAATAGAATTGACAGCAATTTATGCTTCATCTTTGTACTTATACATGAATGGTAACTACATTCTAAAGGTTTTTGAGCCTGCTTCTGTATTGCGCAGTAAACGAGAAAGAAGAATGAATCAGTACACTTTGAAATAGAACGTGTTTCTTGTTCAGGGTATGAGATTACAACCTCGTAATTATTGGCACATATTCCTCAAAGTCGGTAAAACGTGTCGTACGTGGTGTGCAAATGCTTTAAATAAGCAGGAATTTTGTATAGCATAAGTGAATTAATCTAGCCATTTGGGCTAGAATATGGATTTGACTCCAGTACATTCAAGGACATGGCCTGCGTGTGTACATCTTGAATTATTTAATGCAAGATTTTCCTCAGTCCTAACTTTGGATCGTTCTGTTCCTTAAATATTTTTATGACATAGTAAATAGCACGTGATTTAATTTCTGAACAATCTACACTAAATTGACACCTTCGATAATTGTATTTCCTTACTTATAATTAAACCCGTTTGGTAATACTTTGGTAATAGGATTCTTTTTGTCAGTTTTTATTCAAAGTAAATTAGAAAATAAATGTTTCTTTTTCCTATATTCATATAAAAGTGTCATAGGCGTGTGATTTGAACAAGACACAACCCAAAAGGACACTTTTATTATTTTGAATGTTTCGATGGCACTACCACATTTTTCACCGTAAGTTAGACGACAGAGAGAGAACGGGTGATGAGCGATAGCTAAGGGCAGATGCAGGAGAAGGTGACGAGAGAAGAAGCAAAGGTTTGAAGGGCGAGTGTTTGGAGAGACAGTCGACGGGAAGTGGCAGGGCTAACCCTAATGAGCGAGATTCAGGCCAGGGTCCGAGAATACCATACTCACGCTGCCTTGAAGATTTTGAGATGCAGTGGTGTGTCTAAGCGAGGAAGGGAGGTAAAAATTTAGACATTAAAATGGGACATCATAGACTGATCTCCACCCAAACTGTGATTTTTCGGGTTCCAGATCTTCCTGGAAATCATGACCGGAACTGGCAAAGGGACTAACGCCCATACCCTGATGTGTGAATTTCATATCACGCCGTTGAGCTTAGTGCTGGGTGAAGTCTACCGACACCTATCAAACCGACCTTCGGGTTGAGTACTGTGTTTATGGTTTACAGTTTTACCTTTATGTATATATCCTATTGTATTTTGCCACCAGACTGAACTGAAGAAGGTCTCGGAGTAGGCCGAAAGATCAAATAATCTACAATGTGAGTGTTCTTTTACGTGTTATCTGTTTTATTCTGTGTTCTATTGTGCCGTCCAAAAGTTGTATATATATAAATAAAGTGTATATATGTATGTATGTATATACAGGGTTCGTCCGGAAAATAAGTGTCTTGACAAATAAGTCTTTTTTGACAATAGGGGAGTCGTCCACTACGAATTTGTACCTGAACGACAAACTGTAAATGCTGCATTTTACGTCCAAGTGCTCGACAGGCTTCGAAAACGAGTTGCTCGCGTCTGGCCAGCGATCAAAAACATCTGGCGGCTTCATGACGACAATGCGCCGTCTCACACCGCGCTTATCGTGTCGGACTTCTTGGCCAAGCACGGCGTGGCAACGCTGCCGCACCCGCCCTACAGCCCGGACTTGGCACCACCGGACTTCTTTCTGTTCCCGAAGATAAAGAGGAGTTTGAAAGGAATGCGATACGGGACTTTGGACGCCGTCAAAGAGGCCGTGACGACGTGTCTTCGAGAGGTTCCCGATGATGCCTTCGCGGGAGCGTTCCAGGAATGGGAACGCCGCTGGAACAAGTGTATCGACTCACAAGGGTTTTATTTTGCGGAATATTAGCTTAAGATATGTAAAAGTGTAATAATTTCACAATTATATAGAAACGCAAAGAAAGGACACTCACATATGTAGTTCTGAAATTACGACGGCACGACCGTCGTCATTAGATTGGCGTTTTCGGAAAAGAGCGGAGAAGAGATGCACGAGGGCAGGCTGAGTGGAGGAGAGCTAAGGGACCAATAGGAAACGGACAAGGGTGGGGAGGAATACGTAGGCAACTATCGGATGCATTCAGTGGGGTTGGTTCAGCCCAGGGGGTTTAAATGACTGGAGCACCCAGGTAGACGCCATCTCGCGGGTTCTCATTTCTATGCTACTTTGCAGATTTGAGAAGGGATTTCAATCACCGAAACAGAGAAACAGTCATCGAATGATTGGTGGGTGATTGAGAAGCTGCGAGAATGGGAAAATTAAGGAAGCTGGGAGATAGCGGTGGTTATTCATGCGAAGGGAAAGGGTGGTCATGCATTTGCCCACGTAGAAGGCAGGGCAGAAGTTACACGAAAGGCGATATGCAGTGCGGCTGCATGGTGCAATGTGGGAACTTAAGTGACGGCGACTGACTGTTATTAATGATTGGAAAGAGTTCTCGGATAATATGTTTAATTTTGAAGTCTCTGGGGAAGAAAATGTGTATAAGTTTAGGTCATTTTGGGCGGTTTGGTTAGAGGAGAAGAGTGTATTGGGCTGACGGTTTGAGAATATTACTATTCGGTAGTTTTTCAGGCTACCTGCATTTCTGAGAGAGTCAATCAGCTAGTCCATGTATTTCCGCTGGGAGCGGGGGTTGTTGCAAAGACGGAAGCGACGGACTGAGAGTTAGAAGGGGATGGAGCGTTTTGGGTGGAATAGGTGGGATGAGTGGTAGCTATTAAAATGGGGGTATTGTTGTTTTTTGGTCGGTTTAATGTGAACTGAGGTGTTGAACTTATTGTTCTCCCATTTTCTTATGTATATATATATATATATATGTGTGTGTGTGTGTGTGTGTGTGTGTGTATGTATGTGTGTGTGTGTGTGTGGGTCACGGTAGTCCAGGAGGTCAGGAGGTAGAGCGTTGGACGACTGACAGGAGGGCTTGGGTTTACTTTCCGGGCAAGCCACTCTGGGCACATGCAGCTCCACCCAAGCTATATAATTTTTCGGGCAGCAGATCTTCCTGGGAAACTATAACCGGCACAGGGAAAGGAACTGGCCCCCTTACCCTGATGTAAATTTCACACGCCATCGGGCTTAGTACTGGGTGAACTCTATGATCACCTCCTAAACCAACCTTCGGGTTGATTACTGTGTTTATGGTTTTTTGTATCGTATATTCAAATGAATAATTTTTTCCTCATATGTCGGGTTTTACGCCTTTCAATG
The DNA here is from genome assembly GCA_037158775.1 of Hetaerina titia. NCBI lineage: Eukaryota > Metazoa > Arthropoda > Insecta > Odonata > Calopterygidae > Hetaerina > Hetaerina titia. The sequence continues at coordinate 90,544,918 of CM073768.1, read as the reverse complement.
TATATAAAACCTCAGTGCTCAGACCGTGTCACAAAAAAAGGAAATTGAGCTATTTTACGCGATTATGTTGTGTGATAATCTAAAAAAATCACTCGAGGAGACTAGCAAAAGATTCTTGAGGTTTATGGGGACTCTATTCTGTCCTATTCACAAGTTTTACGGTGATGAAAGGTCCGAACAACGCTCTGGACGGCCGTCCACCAGCAAAACCGGCAAAAATGGGGCTTGCGTTCGGCCATTGTTGGACTCTGACCGTCGATTGAGTACCTAGATGGTTGCCATTTAACTGAACTTGTCATCTACTGTTGTGTTTCTCATTGGTACTGAAGATTTAGCGATGAGAAAAGTGTGCCTCAAGCTCGTGCCCAAGGTGTTGTTAGATGTCGAAAAGATCAACCGAGAGGAAATTTCGAGTGAATATTTGTGAGGCATTGAAAATTAACCTGATTATTTTGATAAATTTGGACAATCACTGGTGATGAAACTTGGGTTTTAAATACGACCAGAAGTCATACGCAAAAGATTTGAGTGGCACACCGACCAATACTCCAAGCCCAAAAAAGTAAGAATGAACAAATCAAAAGTGAAAACGATGCTCATTGTTTTTTTCGACCGAAAATGAGTGGTCCATAAGGATTTTGTACCTCAAGGATAGACAGTTAAGTCCACCCAATGGATGTAAGGTCTACCCAATGGTGTAAGTTAAATACACCTAATGTGACTTTTTTCGGTGCAAATAAAACCAATTTTGAACATGTTTGATATCAAATACCTCTTGACACTTAAGGTATTTGTAAAGATATATTTTTTTAACATAGTTACGAGTCAACGCTCTTCAGTAACTGTCATTAAAATTCTCAGACCTGGTATATGAAATCGCCAAATAAATTTCCGTTTATGAAATAGCATGTTGAGTACGACTCATCCTAATAGTCAATTACTTACTGTACTTCAGAATATTAGTTTGGTATACCGCTTGAAACAAATATTTTTTATTCTTAATCAATTTATATACTAATTGGATTAAAATATACCATGTACCAATGCAAATTGGTTTTTAAACTATTAATTAATGTTAAACTTCAGTAAATTTTCTTGCGTAATTTGGCGTTATATATTGTCAGATTCCAAGTTTTTTATGATAATGGCCTTCATGTGGAAGAAAACTTAGTCGCATCCACAATAGAGTACTATATTCCTCCGAACTGTTACGGTAGTTTCCGGACTAAAGAGTACCTATCTATCCGTCTGTTACATTACGTTGCCCTGGGAAATGAATGATTATTTCTGCAAAGCCGTGCTCTCGAACGAAGTGCGCATAACGTCATCTAAGTGCCGTGGCATAGACAAGTGTTGCTTCTCTTTGTGTGAAGGCCGGAAATTCAAGTGGACGAGAGAGAAGGCAGTGTTGGAGAGAGAAGGGAAGAGGAGAAGAGAGGGGTTCAGAGAAATACTTCCTGAACACGAAACACAATCGTACGTCATCCTATTCCACAACCACAGGACAAACTTTATCCTTCCTCCCTCGAGGAGTCTAACTCAGTTCCGGGGCCGGCAAATGTTTGAAGGACGTTTCTGTGGGACAAGTGGGACGGGAGGCTGAAGGACTCTGCGGCGAAGGACACGATGGGTGAATGGATGAACGGGACAAAGGAAGTGGTAAAACACGATGAAGTGAACTTTTCCAGGGATAACGCCAAAGATAGCATTGGAAAATGAGGTAATAGTGCAACGGAAAGATAACTTGGTTCAATGGCACTGTTTTAGGAAAAAAACTGAAGATAAGGATGATTTGAAGCAAAGGATAAAAGGTATCAGGTACCGAACCTACAATGTGAACTGAGAGATCTTCATCTGAGAGATATCACGTTACAATATGTACTTTAATTTGCGAAGAGAGGATCATCCGTTCCCATTTATAGTATATCAGTCACCAGTATTCACTTGTCAATACCGCATGACCAATATTGGCCCCAACTTTAAAAAGTAAAGTTAAATTTCTTGCGTAACTGCAAATTAATCTTCTCACCTAACCTCAAGTGACCACCCTAAAGTCAGCTTCTAACAATTTTTGCTATTGTTCGAGCACACATACGGACAGCCGGGAAAGATTCATATTTTTTGTATAATGAAATAAACACAAACAAACACACACTCACACACACATATGTGTATATATATATATATATATATATATATATATATATATATATAGAAAATATTCACAAATAGGGGGGGCAGTTCCTTTCCCTGTGCCGGTTATGGTTCCCCGGTATGATCTGGTACCCGAAAAATCAACTAGCTTGGGTGGAGCTGCAGGTGCCCAGAGTGCCTTGCCCGGGAATCGAACCCGGGGCCCTCCGGTCAGTAGTCCAATGCTCTACCCACTAGACCACAGCGACCCATATATATATATATATATATTATCGTGTATATATATTATCGATAATATATATATATATATATATATATATATAGAGTTCTGTTCCTAATTCCTCTTGAGAAAGGTGGTTGGACCACCGAAAATTCGAGAACCAGTGAGTTTTTCCTCTTTTGTGTTTTGGTTTCTGTGTTTGTTATGACTATCAGTGAATTTACATTACACGTTTGTGGGGTTTTCCAAAAAAGTGTATATATATATATATATATATATATATATATATATATATATATATATATATATATATGTATATATATATATATATTCAATCAATGTTATCTATATTGGTCAATTTGTCATTTCATTAGAATTATACATGTCAAAAATTAACTAATAGACTTAGGCTCTCAAAATACATCGATTACCAGTCAAAAGGTTAATATTAATGAAACATTTATCACTGTCTAAGTCTTTCAGAAGTGTTATTTTCTGTTCAATTTTTTTAATTCTTATTATGTAAAAGGTTCACCTTAGTCCAACTTTCTATTTTATATTTGATGAATGTGCATTGATCAGCTGCGATGACCAAATGACACGACTGCATAGAGTGCCAAGAGAGAATACTACGGTACTCCGTCCTCTAGCCCCTGCCTATTTTGGTTGTGTTCCTCTGTTTTCGATGTTATTTGTTCTTTCCTCTTTCAGGCCCATCTCTCATTCTCTATTCTCGAGTAAACCGGGAAATACAGGGTTACGTGTGAGTTACACTCCACTGCGCTCAGGGTGAAAATATTTGTATCAGCGAGGAAACAGTATATAGCTGCGAAAAATCATTAAGACAGTTCTTCTTTCCCTTTATACAACATGATTGAAACCCCTTAAGGGTTTTCAAATAGTAGGACTGTGTAAGCCTTAATTAAACTTGGCCAAAATAAGGTAATTTTGGCTTCAATCAAGCGTGCGTCATAAAATTCTATTGCTGGAACGAGAGTGTATGCTCAATTTTTATCTGTTTTCGCTGATGGCAGTAAAGAGTAATGAAGCTCTATCAGCGCAAGATACCATATATAAATTTGTTTTAGCCATATATGTCATATCATAAAAAATAGGTAAATGTCAAACAAAGGGAAATGCATGGAAATGCACATGAATGCACTGCTAAATCCATCATATTTTCTGACTTAAAAAAAATCAATTTAAGGACCATGTTTCATATAAAAGAGTTCTTAATGCCTTTTTCAATCCGAAAATATTTATTTACTTCATTCGAAGTGTGATTTTTATTTACTCTAAGGAATTAACTGACAAGGTATTCAAAAACTAATATTTATATGGCGTCTGCAGTATTCACTGTTAAAATATTGTGAATATAATAGGTTCATTAAAAGTAAAATAATGTTTGTCCCAGTTCAATTGGCTTCCCCTATATTCCCGTTTCCCCCATATCGTTACGTTTGAGTGCGACATAGCACACGGTTGTACCCCAATGCATTATTCATTACTAATCGCCTCCATCAATCAATCATGGGCTGTCTCATATGCAAACTGGCCTGTGTCCAGCACGACAATTTGGTACTAAAGCAATCAATCAATTATTTGTCCACTTTTTCTTTTATTTATAACATTTTTACGTGCATTAATGGAAAGTAATCGCTTTTGAAAAGGAATATGTTAATTTCATTCTAGAAAGTAAAATCTGTTCAAAATTTAAAAAACATATGCACCATACAATAATTTTACTTGAGATAATCCATAATGAAAAGATCGGTTTTGTCAAAACTAAAATTTCTTATTTCTGTTTTTAAGGATATGAATCAATTTCAAAAAGTCACTCCTGACTCCATTAATTATATTTTCAGGTAATTACCAGTGATCAATGGATGAAATGACCATTGCCGATTGGTGCATGGATATGTGGACTTTTCATTTATCATTGAACCCGTCCAGGAACTTTAAACAAAATCAGTGTAAGTAATTTATTGTTAAACATTTTTTATACTCTTACGATATTGACTTAATATGTTTATTAATTGATTTACGAAATTATAAATGTTATTCCTAATGAGATTAGGATAAGCAATTTCTGGATAAAATTACTTTTAAAACTTATATTCCAAAAAGGAAATAGTGCATACTTTGTGATCTTGAGGATAAATTACGTTTCCGCACAGAGCAAACACCTTTCTGCTAACGAAATTATGGATGTTTTATTTGACATTAAGGGAAACAAATGCACAATAATAGCAGTAAAATAGCAGTCATATGCAGAAGTCACTGTATTTGCGTTTATGTAATATAGTCATGAAATTTACGAAAATATTTGTCTCTAGTAGCCTGTAATTGAGCATTGGTCACCTCACGTTTTTAGGTAAATAATCGTAAACGAATTTTAATACTTATATTTGCTGCTAAAATATCACATTTACTATAATAAATGTAGTATATATTTTATACAGTTTTTTATATATTACTTTAATTCAATTATTTTAAGAATTATATTTGAAATAGGTGTTACATACGGAATTTGTCACTAATACATCTAGATCATTGGCACTCTCCAATATGTGAAATTGAGAAGACGAAATTTTTATCTGAAGATGAGATATCGGATGGAATATCAATCGGAATAATATTTAAAATAAAATGGAATTGATAAAAGAAGAACAGAAAAGTCAGTGTATGGTTCGTTAGAGAAACTTAAAAAAAAATATTTTGGGTACATCTGTAAAGGAAAGGTGGAAAAATATAATGATTTTTTTTATTATTGATAACTCTTGAAATTCGCTGTATAAACTCCCAATTTGACCTCTTTATAGGTGGCATGCTACTGCTTTTTATAAGATCAAAAATATATCTTGAAGTTGCGAGAATTTCTCATTAGTTATTTCCGTTAGTCATTATAGTTATTTCGATTATCGTTATCCGTAGTTTTTATATATGATTTCGCCTGTAAGTATTCCAATTAGCTGATCCATTTTACTCAATATTTAATATTTGTTTAACCTTTATTTTTTAATTTTATTTCTTCTGTCATCCTGTACATCTCATTTATGTAAATATGATTCTACATATTTACAAAGTATTTATGAACATTTACTCATTAAATTTGGATAAATAATGCGTTCTTAGTAATTTTTCCTCCTTGTTTTGTGTTTAGGAGGGAGCCAACCTTCCCTCCAATTGCTCACTTCCCTCCCTCACCCACCTTCTCACCTTCCCACCCCTACCGGAATGTAGTATATATAGATGGATGTCTGTAAGAGTTGTTACCTGAAGATGACGTTGAACGTCGAAACCCGGGTCGTATCGTAATAAACAAAATTTCTGTGGAATCACAAAGTTACTATTCTTTCATTTCCTTGTATTGTATCATCTTAAGGACTTTTTAAAATTTTAAATTCCATTTCCGCTGGTTAGCTCTGAAATTCTCGCAGCCATGAGTATTCTTAATAGATTCATGCAACTTCTGGATTTTTAGCATTTTAACGAGACATCATGTCTTTCCATTAAGCCATTTTAAATGTTTTATTTGATACAATGCATACAAATACTGTTTCTTAAATTTCGATCATTCATAATAATGGCAATATTGTGCTCGCGATTGAGTACATATACAGGATCTGTCTAAAAAATAAGCAAAATGAAGGAAAAATTGAATTGCAGGGAAAAGAAAGAATTACTAAAATTCTTCAAAATAGCACCTTTGTGCATCGACACATCGATTTCAGCGCCTCTGCCAGTCACAGTACGCTTCCTGGAAGGTGTCAACGGGAACCTCGTCACGTTCTATTTGACGTTGCTCATGGTAATTTTTTTGCAAGAGTCCTACGCATTGTACTTTTTGGAATATAATCCTCATTTGCTAACATTTTAACTCACAGATGTCAATAGGGATAATAGTCCTAGTAGGGGAGTGTCATGATGTGATGTACTTATGAGAAGAACAGATGTTTAACACAGTGAAAGGAAAATTAGAAATAAAAAGATCGATAGCCTTGAAAAAAGAAACATAGAAACAATGTAACACCAGCTCCCGGGAAACTGCATCTCTAGGACCGGTTGTTACTTATTCTACAATTGTTATAGGGATCAAAGAGTTGCTCCCAGATAGCGTCAAAATGCGGAAATGGATGACCCCTCTGAGGATTCGATGAAATTGGAGGATCTATGCTACCAATATCCCAAGGAGTTAACATTTTCTGAGTGGTAAGGACGGGAAAATGAAGGACGAAAGGGTCATATGGAAGGATAAGCGAGAGGTTCATGTGAGGAGAGTAATGTTATGATTTAGTGGACGTCTTGGGTGTGTCTCACTCTCCCAACAAACCCTTCACCCAAACCAGAACCCTTACCAACCTCGGAAGAGGTTCTATCCCGGAAAAATATCGAGCTTCCGTGGTTGGACTGGCGCTATTAGATATTTTTTTAACTTTTTCGCCCTCTCCTTCTCCTTATTCGAATTTTGTCCCGAGTAACCTTTTCCTATCTCGGACCGCAAATAACCGCCCTTTCCTTCACCCTTTCCCGTTCCACATATCTCACCCCTGTCCAACTCCCTTGAACCGTCCGATTTAAATGTACGACCTTAAGCTACCACCAGCTATTTCTCTCCCCACGCCGCATCTCGTCCCAAGGCAGATCCCCATCATTTCGCATTTATCCTTCAAAAACTTCTTCCTTCCCCGCAGCACTTTGGTGTGCCACCCGTACAACCTAAGACCGTCGGCTGAGGGGCCTTTTTGTCGGTACTCTCCCCTTGTGCAGCCATTTCCATTTTCCTTGAAGAGACATCCTCCTTTCTGGGTTTTCGGGTACTCCCCACGCTGCTATTTTATGGTTCCACTTTTTCCCTACGCTTCCTCCCAGTTGTCTAACATTTTCTACCCGGATTCTATGTCCTCCCTACTCCCACTGTCCTGGCGCCCCGACCAGTGATCTAATGACGTCAAGTCGTTTCAACTAACTTCTTCCGTCGTGTTTTTTTATTCTGCGTCTGCTACCTGGATTACCAGTTCATTTCTGCAGCACGCCTGAGGATATTTCTAGAGTAAATATTGAGGTCATCCTTAAAGAATGTGCGTATATGAGAAATTACGATTAAATTAAGATGAATATGGAGAGCACTCAAATAATGGCTCCATGAGACAAAAGCTTAGATTGATCTTATTCGGTAATATATGTACGGATAACAAGTAATAAGCTTATATGTCAAAACTATGATGTATGTCTCAAATATTGACACTTTTAATTAAATGTCTGGCCTTATATTTTCACCTTGGATCATATCCTTTTGGCCTGCTGGTGCATATTTCATGCATTAAGTTGCAGAGTATTTTTATAACAGGTGGTATTATATTTATTTAGAATGTGCAGCATGCTAGGAAAATATTGGAGAATATACAGGATAACTCCTGATCATTAATCTTGGAATTTTTCCCTCCACAATCACCACTCAGTTCTCATATCGTCTACATAATTATTTTTTAAATATTTCTTCTCTCTACTCTCAGTATTCATTTCATTAATTAATGCAATCGCCGAATTCTCTTTCTTTCTGACACTCAAGTGTTTCGACAATACTGTTTTTTTTCCAACAGTTTTATTATTTTTTCCAGTTAAAATACTTTAATCATCCTAATTTTCCTAGAGACACCTCTACGCAACATACGACTCGTATTCCTTTCATTAAAACAACTTTACGGCCGTCCTTCAGGACCAAATTTTCAATTGATGCAAATTCATATACCATTCTCTTCTACGATTTTATTCACCTTTTCCATGACAAAGTAAGTTTGACAGTAAGATTTATTTTCTTTTAATGAGTGTTCCTGAATATTTTTTGAGGCTTTCGTTCCCTGTAAATCACTGCGCATCCATCTTTGTTATCCATTTTTAGTATTAATATTGCCACGACCATTAGCAATTTTATTTTGCCATTGGTGCAGTTGTAGACCACTTAGCTCAAGTAATGCATAATTGTCCTCTATTAGTAAATTCTTCTTTTAGTCAATTTCTCCGTGATTGCTGCAGATTGTATACACAATAAGGAAACTTCGCATTCTACAAATTAAGCCGACATACAATCACTACAGACGCCTGAAATGATGCTGCCCTCATAACATAATATATAGCCTTTTGCCTATATACAAGGGGCTATGAACCATTATAGGCGTGCCTAGTAGAAATATCATTCAAACTTGAAGGTTAACTTACTGCTATCATACCCACCGACTCAATAATTAATCCTAAGGTAGGTTATCATATTAATAGGCAGGGGCTTAGCTCATGTTCTGCTAATCCCTATGGCGCGCATTCAAAACTAGAGGCTAACTCCTATAATACCAGCGGTTTTACAGCAGATTCTGGTAGCTATAAAATGGCCAAGTGAATGTTCAGGATAAAGTTGTCAGAGTCATTAATCAGATCAGGTGATAGATTAGAAATTCATTGCATGTTGAAAACGGAGTAAATAGATATTATATGAATGTGTATGTATGTATTCCTATTGTATCTAATTTACTTTTGAACGCTACCTATTTAAAAATAAAATGTTTTTTAATCAACTAAAGCCGAGTTATATTCCATCGAATTTCTGTCCAATTTAAAGCGTTAGAAAAATAACATCATCAGTGAAAAATATATTTCAGTAACTTATTTTTTCAGGCGGTTATGAAAATATAAATGTCGAAAAGATTAAATTTATAAAATGAGAAAAATAACACTCATTCAGTATATGAGCCCCTTTCAACAATCCTCAAAGAGGACATAAAAAATGGAATATTAGCTAAATATTTTACAAATCTCTACCTAACTTCCATTTTAACCCTATAAAATGTTCTCTTTCCCGGATACACCTGTAAAAGTTTAAATTTGGTTAAATATTGTGTTTAAAGTCATGGTAAAAGTGTTGTTTTAAGTTTCAGTTTCTCTTACCCCAAATAGTGGTATAGTGAGATATTTGAATATGGACACTGTTATTTCCTTAGAGAATTAATATTAATAAGAACCTATTCAAATTAAAATATGTGCTTCGTTCGACTTATAAATGTTGGTCTTAAGCATTTAAACATTTGCAAGTATTGATTTTTTTGTTATAAACTCCACAGGAGGAGTGCTAGTGGAACGGGGACTCCCTATTGTGAGAGGGTAAACGGAAACACGGACACTTAGTTGTCAAAATATGTGTGGATGACTACTGACATTTGATATAGAACTCGACTCGATGAAACTGATCCCTACAACTGTTTCTTCGAGAAAGTATGCTGGCAGAGCAAAGAAACGGGCTTAATCGAGCATCCAGAATGACGATTTTCTGTCTGGTAGGCAGCACCCTTGAGTTAGAATTGCATTATTTTATTCTAATGTAATTGTTTGAAATATGTATCTTCAGACGTAAATATGTGTATTCTGTTCATAATTGGGAAACAAATGCTTGATGGTCTTATTATTTTATAATTCGGATTTTTACGCTAGATGTTATTATCAGATGGGGATGACGACATTAAACCCTATTCGTGTTTTCTCAAATCAGTGAAAATACCAGTTATTTTTAGCTCAGCTATGGCATTTTGTATTTATTCTCCCGGAAAGAAATCTAATAAAAATCCCGTGTGAAAAGAGTTGAGATAAATGAGCGGAGTAATTTTTTCTCCAAAATCAACAATAGGAATTTGAAATAATATTCTTGCAGAAGCACCGAGCTACATGGTCATAAGTTAACAGCGCATGGACAACCTTTATTTTTCCTTTAGCATACATACACTCGTATTGTGTAAAACAAAAGCATGTTCTTCCAATATTTTATTTAGATTCATAATAATGATTTTGTAGCAACGTATTATATTGGCATCTTGTGGGCCCAATACGTATATCCTTCTTTTATAAAGTATCCTCATTTAATTTTTGCTTATTATTATTTGGGGCACAGATACACAGATGAATGCAAATAAAACATTAATTAATGTGTTTCCTCTCTTTTGCTGAATTTCAATAGTTCCTTTGAGTGCTAATTATCAGCAAAACATTATTTTATGTAGATAAGTCTTTCTCCTCTTTACTACCTTTGAATGTGTGTGTGTTTCACAGGTTCATTTTGTTTGAACATGAAAGGGAATTGAATAACCATCCAAATTGAATAGATTACTATTTACGCAATAAATAGTGGAAAAATGAAATTGTGAGAAAAACGATTTTTAAGTTACTCAGCGACTCAAAGTTTGAGCAAACAAGTTATACTTGTCCATTTCCTTAAAGAAAAACATTCGGACCAGCGGAACAGTGGCATTTTGCGCTTAAAATATCGCACAAAATGTTGGGAAAGCTTTTCAAGAATTATTAGAGGGGAAATTGATGGAAAGAACAGGAAGGAGAAGGAGAGGGAAAGAAGAGAGTGGGAAGAGAAAGATGATTGAGAGAAATGGGAAGAACTAAAGATAAGGTCATGGTATTCGCCTGAGCAGGCAAGAATGTATTTTTCGCGGAATCTTTCACAATTCCTTGGCTCCTTTGCCTTCCCCAGTCCCTTTCAATGGTTCCAGACCCTTCCAGATTCCTTAGCACAATATTCCGGCAGTCCTGGTTTCCACCCGACTTCACGAATTTCCCGACTAAGTATTTTTCCTCACCCGCCAAAAATCGACCGCTCCCTGCTGCGCTCATATCTTCCTCTAGGCCTCTTTTCAAAACACTCCTTTCCTTGGCTCCTCCCTTTACCCTCTTTCACCTCCTCCTCTTTCACTTTCGCTTCCTCAATTCTCGTCAGCCATTGTGTAATTCCCTTGGCCGAGGTTTGTCAGTCCTCAGTTGAACTCATTCTATCATCTACCCTATCACCTCTGACTCAGCCATTTTTTCCCGTGTTTTTCTTATCGTCTTAATTTCAACTCTCTTTTGGATCTCCCTCCTTCCTATAGGGAGCCATCCTTTAACGTTCTCTGTTATCCTCTAGGAGCCGCATTTCTCTCTGAACGTGTCCGTTTATTTTGTTTCATTTTCCACCTCTTTCTTACTCTCAGGTCAACCTCCTGTGTCCTCAAACTACCCAATAGTCATAAACCCGACACATAACTGAACCTCGACCCCAGATCCCTTGCTCTGTCCCTTTCTCACCGACGGAAAAATATTTAATTTTACTCCAGCTACATCTTGGATACGGCTTCGCTGCTTCTGAAGCTGTTTTCTTCATTTTTCGTCATTCTCATTTCAGGGTTCACATTCACTTTTCCTCACTTTTCCCCTTCTTACGTTTCAATAGATGTAGAACTTTTTATAAGAGAAGGATACTTTCCGGCGCAAGCTTCTTCACGTGCTTCCTGTGTTCAACATTCAATTATTAACATTGATTTTTCGAACGATTTCCTTTTCAAATAATAACCATTATATGCGTAGGTAAAGAGAAAAATATGAGGGCAAATTAATGAAACTGCTTACTCTCTGAATTTCCCTTCCTAAGTCCTGAAAATTTCCTAAAAGTTGATTTGGCGAAATGATTTCAAATCAGTTTTCTCTTACATACACAAGAATTATACACCGCGGTTATTAACTTCAAGCAATTGAAGTGTTATTTTTTCTCAATTCCAATGACATTTTGCTTATGTGGATTATTTCTAATAATTAACGTAATGCATAACTTTTCGTGGCTCACCGCGATATGCCTCCGAGATCAATTTTCAGCGGTCGCAGGTTTTTACCTACTTTGCCCAACTATTTAGATCACGTCATTCACAGTAACTTCTAGCAATTCCGAAATGAGTAGGCGTATATCTAATCTCAGTATCTGACTGCCCTCTATTTTCGCGTCTTAAAATTGGTTTTTGGCTATCTATTCAAATTAATGAGTTTCATTCATTTTCTTCAAAACCTTCTTTTGAACCTTTTCAACGAAACGTTCAATTGGCTGATGACATGTTAATATTTATATCATCAGTTCGTAATAAGACTTCTTTAAAAGCATCCAAACATCCAAAAAAGCATCCATTAGGAGTCCAAGTTAGGTCACCAGAGTTTTAAAACGTGTTATTTCTACAGGAAGAGCGAAAGAAATAATTCATGACACCTTTATTCGGTAACGCCCCTTGTTCAATAAATTCCATATTGATCTGAGAAATACATCCGAAATAGTTTCACTTGAATTGACAAATGGATATAACCGGTCGCGCTAGAAGAGTTTTATCCGGAAAGATACCATGAATGCTCACGGACAAAACCACTTCGTTCCCCTCGTTATGTGGATATCTAAAGAAAAGACGTTTCTGTGGCATTTTTGAAATCTGAGCACGATCGAGCGATAATCGGAGTGAGCATGTACTGCGCTGCTGCCTGTTTGTGCCGCCGGCGGGGATGAGGGTAAAGGTAATGGGAGAGGTGGAGGGAATGGGGCTGCAGAGGAACGTTAGAGTTATCAGAGGAGGAGAACAGGGGGGCAGCGGTGTGGGTGCTCCAAGTAAACGTTTGGATTGGAAATGAAATACACATAATAATAGGGGAGCATAAGAGAACTTTGCAAAGGGAGCGACATTTTCTTATGCGACTAGATATGAAATGATGAGGCACTAACATTGACTGAATAACTGCTTCGGAAATCATTTTAATGGAAATGATTTTGTTGATTAATGTTGTGTTTACTGCTGACTGCAGCTCATTGGGTATGTTTTTTATCATGTGTACATTCATCAGCTTCTTAGTATCAGATTAGATAATACTGCAGATCTGATGTAATTTTATTTCATTTGTGTGATGGATGAAATGAATGTAACCACCTCGTACAGGCAAAGGAAGAGGAAATAGAGTAGGACCAGTTGGCAGGCAGTTCCTTCGTGGAACTGAGAAAATTCACTTATAGCCCATTTCAATGTTGTCCATGTCCTCAGATAAGAATGTAAAAAGTAACTAAATTCCATTTTTGAGACAATTAAATGATATGGGCTTAGGATCTTATCAGTTTTCACTCGCTACTGTAGTCAATCATTTAAATTCCAGCGAATGTGCGGTATATTTTTAGTTCCTACCTCCGAAGTTATTTTTTCTTAATGAGCTTTATGGGAAAAATGGCAGGAAAAGCTAAATAGTCTGTCATAGGAATTGGAAAGGCAAGAGTTATTCTCCACGGGAGGAAGGAGGCATGGGACCAGAGTGAGAGAAGAATAAGACAGTGTCATCGGGCGGGCACAAAGAGCGCAAGTGCATGGTCAGTGAGGCGAAAAACCGAACGAGAAACCGTAGGAACCCGTCCGTACTTCCATGAGAAATGAAATTCTCCCGCGTTTTTTCCTCGGAAGGAGACTCTTATGCCCTCACTCCACCACCACATCTCTCTCCGCGTTCCCGTCTCTGCGCCGCTTTTACGCCAGAGTGCACTCGTATCCAATTTTTGAAGTGCATCGGCACATCGCCCATCGCCATCAGTGTTATGGCCCTCGGAGGACGTGACCGGACTTGAGGTGTAACCTTGGGCCAAAAGATTTGGGTTGAATATCACGGAGAAGGCCGCATCTGAGAAATATGCCCCAAACCGAGTCGACCTTTAAGGTGTCGGAAGACCTACGTCGTTTCCGGGCACAGGAGAAGTTAATGGATGAATATATATGAAATAGGGAAGTCTTATTTACTCTTTGCTTTTCAGGCAATGTTTAGAGAAAGGAGGATTATCTCCCTTAAAGGAAGGATATTCAGGGGAGCATTCGGGAAGATACGCAAACAATGCAAGTGGTATAAAATATGTACCAACTCATTTATTTATTCCGAGAGTAGTATCCTAGCAGTGCTTATTCTCAAACAAAATCTTTCTTGATCGACTTAAATTGTCTCTAATCGTCATTAATACAGTTAGATGATACAAATGAGTGCCATATTTAACCTTATTTACGAAAATTACTACTAATTAAAATAATTCATAATTTTTTTCTACATCGTCGTTCATCTGGTTGCTAAAGAAAATTATGATACACTGAGGTTTGGTGGTAAAAAAATCTTTAACGGAAATTTTAAGAAAATCAGATGTTCCTAATAATGGAATAAAACCTCTAATAAAAACTGCTTGAGGGTTTTCAAATTATTACTCTCCTCAATTATTAGTGAGCTACACTGAATTGATATAAGATTAGTTTTTCCTTTATTTTCTCCTGACACGATGATAGAATCCCTACCCGATTCAGCCACCAATATAGAGGTGAGAACTCGCGAATCTGTATACATCCTATATTTCCGATCCTTTAAAATTCCCACCTTTAACCGCCATCTTTAATTCCCAGCAGTTCCTAAACCTTCCGCCCCCCTTCTTCCCTCCCCGACACTTTCCCATCAAGACCTATCAGTCTGACCTGAAGGTCTCGGAGTAGGCCGAAAGCTCAAATAATCTACTATGTGATTGTTCTTTTACGTGTTATCTGTTTTATTCTGTGTCCTATTGTACCGTCCAAAAGTTTTATTATATATATACGTATATATATACGTTAACCGAATGTTGGAAGATCTGATCTTTAAATTCTTATTAGAAAATTATCTGCTTACGCCAAGCTCATCTGCCATGTAGCCACTTTGTGTGTGAAATGTACACCAGTGGATAGAAACCGGTTCCTTTCCCCATACCACTCCCTGTTTCCCAGGAACATCTGCTGCTCTGAAAATCACACAGCTTTGGCTTAGCTGGAAGTGTTCTGAGGCATCAACCGAACGTGAATCCGGGAATCTGTGGTCTGATTGTACGATCTACTCGCTAGGCCACCATTACCTTATATAAGTAGGAATCTGTGGCTGGCTGCTCTCCTTAGTTAATCTCTGTGGGATTCACGATAGTAAATTTTAGTTTTGTCTGTTGTACACATAATGACGTGATGGGATAAATATTATGAGGTGATACGTCACAGTGTGGTAAAATTATGTAAATGAGGACAAACGCAAATGAGGGAACCATCGAAGTAACCAACGTGAAGAAATGTAGAGTAATGTTTCATAAAATTTCTGTAATTTAAAATGAAGGGTATGGTGATGACTTGTATGGCATGAATAGCAAAAAATTGTTATTCCGAAGGAAAAAGAATAATATATAAAAGTAAAAAATTTTACGTTTGCATGAATAGCAAATTGTGATAGTCCAGCACATATAGTATTTTTGATAAACCCATTTACCAGCATTAAGTGGTGAAAAATTAATGTCAGTTACCCGACCCGACATGTGTGACATGAAAAGTTTTGTAGACAAATTAGGAAAGAGAACCTCTATTCCATTTCAAGAAGTGAATGATTGCATACTTCTCCTACATATGGTATATGAGATTTTCTAAATCCGAAATATATCACCTGCACCACTGCAACCCATAACAGACAATTCTAAGTGTGCGAAAATACTTCTGAGTTCTTTATTCTTGCTTTATAGCTTAAAAAAGGTAGAATGCAAATGTGAAAGATATTTTTCTAGCTGGTCCAAGAGAAAATCGTCTCTTGTTCTACGAGTGTTAAAAATATGTTTTTATTCGCCAGTGAAAAGATAACACAAGGATATATTTTAAATTCCCAGTGTGATGGAGCATTACTAAATCGGTTGGTCACAGTAGGTTATTCTTTGGCCATGTTTAGCGAGGGAGAGTGTGAGAGTGAGGAGGCGGTGTCGGAATGTGTGCTGTAAAGCCCAAAGAGTGTGAGACTTTAGTACCCCGTTTCCCTTTATGAAGCCCATATTCTCCGCGGGAGGTGCGCCGCTCAGCCATTTTTCTGGTCGGATTTCATGTGACGGCCTCTTTCCCCGGTCCTTTCATCCCCTTTCGCCCCGGCCTTTCATTTTCTCCCTCGCCCCTTCTCTCCTCCCTCCTCGATCACGTATTTTCCTTATCTCCTTTTCCCCTTCATCCAATCCCAATTCAAAATCAACACTCTTACTATGTCCCCTACCGCAATTTTTCAGCCATCCCACGGCAGTGTCCGCGCAATTTCTTTTGATGAAGCCCATGCCCTGTCATTTTCTCAATCGTGAATAATTTGATTTATTCATATTTTTCCTTTGGATCATTTTTTACAGGAAAAGGTTTCGACATTTATCTCCAATTATTCTCGATGTTTAAGACATTAATATGCAAATATTTGCAATTTATATAAAAAATGGGTGTTGCTATAATCTTCAACGCTTTAAGACTAGTACAGCAAATACATAGTATGTAATAATCATTTCGACTTTTAGATTTTTTCAAATATTACTAATTTAAATGTTAAAAGGTTTTCATTAGACCATCGTGATATTATCAAAATCATGAAAAATATTTTTACTCAAGGATAATGTAATAAATAAAAAAAATGGTGTAAATTGGTGTGCAAGTTGTGCTGATCAAAGTTTTCAATATTTTTCTAAATATGCCGTCAATGATAATTCGATTATAGTAAAACCTGTATTTAATCTACATATTTATGGTATTAGGTTGGTCATTGTCATTATAAATAAAGGGAAATTCGTGATGCTACTACGAGTATGTTTAAACTTAACCCATATTCCATTTTTATATAACTGAAATACATCATCGGTTTAGGCACACAAAACCTTTTGAAAGGCAGACTACAACGAATAGAATGGAACTATTCGTCATCTGACATCTTAAAAAGTTCAACTTTGCTCATACCACTGGCAGTAATACTTGATAATGTCCAAAAGGCAAAAATTCTTAAAGGAAACATCATTTTGGTCAAATATCTATGGCGGTAGATAGTTATGGGTCAATTTTAGTAGGGAAATAGGTAATCGGGCAGACCTTTCGGCATCTTTTTTTTCAAGCTACTGAAATTGATATTCTACATACATCCTCACGCGTACAAATCAAATATTCGAAAGGATCCCCCTGGCTCTAAAAGAGAGCAGACGGCTGAATATTCACGTGGAGAAAGAATGACGATCTCTGGGAATTTTACCCAACGAGACGAAAGAGCAAGGGCAAAAGAGGAGAAGAGGTTTAAAAAAAATGTCCTGACCCAGTTTCATAGGCGTGTGTTACTATTTGCGGCGAAACACTCACGCAGGAGGGCTACAGACAAGCCTGCATAGGAGATGAGAATCTAGGATTAGTGGAATCGAATTGTTGGAACAAACATTCGGTAAAGGTAGTCGGAAGTAGGGGGTAAGGAAAGATTTATATAACAGAATGCACTATTTGGCCTCAAATGGGTTGGGAAGAGGATTGGAGAGAGAAAAACGAAATACAGAGGTAAGATGCGATTGAAATTTCAGTATATATTTTTTACGTGTATCTATTTATATCTTAGGGAATTCAGGGACACTACGAATAATTACTGCATTAATAAACCAATAAAAAATTTGCGGATCGGTGAAAATCGACGTCATTTTAATCATTGTTCATCATTCAAGGGATTAATTCGTCACAATATGACTTACCGAGAGAAACTTAATGCTTAAGGTTGTGGTGGAAGGAATTAAATCGGATATGCGAGGAATAAGGTGGAAATGTTTACGCATGACAGCCGAAGTGAAGAAAAATAAATACAGTGCTGACCTAAAAATGGTTTGTTTTAATGTTACAGAATTTAAATTTGTGTTTACGAGAATAATATTAACAAATAAATATTCTCGCTATATGTTATGGAAAGGTTTTAGGGAGAACTCTACGCTTATAACATATTCCTATTAAATAATATTCATTAAAAGAAAGTGGAGAAGTTAGAAGACGGTGAGAAATGTAAATATATTCAAATTCAGGAACATTTCATTCCCTCTGAAATTATATTCCTTCTAATCTCATCATAAAACATGTATGTATGGTATGATATTTATGTTTTCCTATTACTATTACTTTTTATCATTATGGGCGATGGATAATAGGCGAATCTGTAGCAACCACATATATCCTTAAGTTTGAAAACCAGGTATAGGAATTCATCAAAATGTTTCCAAATTTTGAAAAATTCTGCTCTACTTAATAACGTATGAAGTGAATAACATCGTGAAGTATACCGATTACTCTGTTATGCGAATATGCATTTCTATAGAATATGAACCTCTGAACCTGTAATTTTTGTTTACTCACAAAAGATTATTTATACCCTAAATATCGCATTCGAAAAATGTCTAGAAATTCTTCGTAAAACCGTTTCAGAAGGACGATTTTCTTCAGCACAAGAAGAAAGGAGAAGGTTCCCTCCCCCAAACAACTCTCCCATGGTTTGCGAGAAAGAGAAAAATCTGCTGACACGAAAAAAATGCGACCACATTATTGCGATCCAAAAATGCCAGCAAAATAGAGCGTGGGGCGTTTCCTCCTCGGAAAAAGAGCATTACTCCTGTCCAGATCAAATACGACTGCCGATTGTAAACCGTAGCAGTTCATCAGGCGTTTGATGGTACACAGAGTGAGATATCTAGCCTTGGGTGGAAAATATATATATATATATACATATATATATATACATATATATACATATATATACATATATATACACATATATATATGTATATATATATATATTTAGAACAGGTAAAACAGAAAAAATTTGAATGATGTAAACGTATGGGAAAATATCGGAAATAGTCCGTATTAAGTGAAGAAGTAATATTAATGGTAAATGTAAATCCAACTAATAACCTAAAAAAATTAGTGAAAAAGGAAGAGGAGTGAGGTTTAGCGTATGGATAATTTTATTGAGAGCCCATTTTAAAATGTATATTCGGTGACAGAAAGAAAGAGATGAAAGTAGTGGCTTTATTAATGTGTTAGTAAAGCAGAGACAAAGAGAACGCGTCACGAGAGAATATATTAATGAAAAGAATGTAAAAAGAAGGATCGATTGAGTATAGTTTAGCAAAAATAGAGTGTAGAAATAGAAAGAAAGAAAAATCCCCACTTAGGGGGACTCGGAGGAAGAAGTTCTCCAAAAATACCCCTTCGTAGATGTTTCCTTAAGGGAAGGGCTCAGTGGGTCTTCACAGGATGAATGTCCGATTTCACACCCCACCTTGCATCAGATTTTGCATTAGAAGCTATGACCGAAAGAAACTCTGTACGATTGAGAAGGAAATGAAAAGTAAAAATGACGGACGTTTCACGTAAATGAGGCGTTGAAGTTGAAAAATAGTGCAGAAATCTTTGTTCTTTTCGTGATTGAGTATACTATATGTATGCCTTACTGTACGAAGACACTTTTCTGGTAATGCCACTTGGGAAAGGGTCTAGGTGGAGACCGTGGACGACAAAGGAGAAATCGCGAAGGAACTTGCGAACACATCAAGCCCCATCGAGTTATGCTTGGAATGCCAAATTGGTTTCTTAGGTAGTTTGAAGGGGCCAAGGAACTTAATAGTGCTCCTTGCGCCTCTCTCATCTGCGCTGTTATCTTTTCCCTCCCTCAACCATACACGTCAGCTCTACCACTTGCTCATCTTCCACTAATCTTATGTCCTAGTTTCAAATCTGTTTTCTACAGCCTTATAGTTATTAGCTTTATACTCAAATTAACTCAAGTTAATAACTTTATACTCAACATTTCTGTCATATATATTCATTATTCATTCATATTTGAGGCATTCATTTTAAAATAATTTTTATGTTACTTAGTATCGTTGACTTACAAACTGAAGTTACCCCAAAATTATTGGAATGTATTTAAAATATTCACGACAAGAGTACACTCACTGTAAAAGTAATGGAAGAATGTTATTTCCATCTTCCTTCAAAGTAGCCATTTACCGGCGATCTTGACATCTCTTTGTGTATTTTATATTACTTTTTTACTTAGCCTATCGTTTATCTCATTCTTTTTGAGAATACTTTTCTTTCTTCTCTATTAATGCCGCCCTACGCTACAAGAAAAACTTCATTAGATTTCCAGTTTTCTGTAATTCCCATGAGATACACTACTTTTTCCAAGCAAAAAAAAATCAGTGTGAATTCTTACTTCCTGAAAGCTCTTTCTGTTAAATAGTGAAACTTCTGAGGAGTAAATAGACATACATTTGTTGATCTCTACTTTAATTAAACATAATATCTTTTACCCTTGGCCCAATATTTCCTATTCTTAATACTTTATTATATAAATGTGGAAACTATGTTAAGTAATATGCCAAAATTTAGGTTTGATTGAAAAATTATTAAAATGTTGAATGAAAGATAAAATTGGAAGGTACATTTTTTTAAATTGTGATATTTCTATAATTTGAGAATACTCAAAATATTGTTGCGGTATTTTTGGTGTATTTCTTATTATAACTGGTTTATACTCCCGGGATATTAAAACGCAGAAAACACATTCAATGAATAATCTAGAATATTTCTGTGGCTGTTCTTGCCAAAGTAATTTTAAACAGATAGGTAAAAGACTCATGATCAAAGGTTTGTATATGATTCTCGCCAGACTCAATATCTATGTACATGCCTGAGCTCGTTCCCTATCGTATTATTCACCAATGCTTTTAATTTTTTTTAGCTTCAGAGTAGATGGATAATAAATTCATCATTATAGCAACTGAAGTACCTGC
This sequence comes from Hetaerina titia, assembly GCA_037158775.1. Classification (NCBI taxonomy): domain Eukaryota; kingdom Metazoa; phylum Arthropoda; class Insecta; order Odonata; family Calopterygidae; genus Hetaerina; species Hetaerina titia. The sequence goes on along the minus strand of CM073768.1, from coordinate 90,524,075 downwards.
GTTTTATGGTTAATTTCATAAATAATTTCTTTCTTCAGGCACATATCTATAATACATGCCATAACGAATTGTATTTCATCTTCTTTGATCTATTTTACTATTCAAACACATTTTGCAAAAGAAATTTTCTCAGCTGTATTGAACAGCAACTTTTATGTTCCCATGGGGTACCGAACCATTTTTCATCACAGCACGTCCCAGAAAATAATTTTATTGGGTTTTCAGCACTTAAACTTCAAATTTTTACCTAAATCTTGAGAATCTTTACACTCATCACGTCACATAGCTTCTCTTAGTTCACCTATTTTTCTCTGTAGTTTAAAAAGTTTCAAAAAGGCGAAAGATTACGTGATATATCGTTTCTTTTCTCTCTTTCCATGTTTCTATTCTGATTTCATCAGTATTTTAAAACTTCTTATCTAAAGGTGTTATCTTCTTGTAAGTAATTAATGAGAATTGATGTTATTCATGAAACATTCATAATACCTAAGAGGAAGGCTATTTGTCTTTTTCTAAATAATTTTCCATTCCAGTCAGTGTTAATTATTGCTATAGATGTTTTCAGAAACATTTCAATTGAGCAGTTATTATGGTTGTACCAATTTGCACTCGTTATAAGATACGCCTGTAGGTCTAATCATTACCCTAAAATTATTATTAGGACGGCACTAATCAAACAAGAGACATTTGGACAATTTTTTATGTTTTTACCCTTCGTGCAAAGTAAATTGTTGATATATTTCTTCCTTTTTCATTACTATAAAAAAAGAATGAATTATCCAACTAGTTAACGGACAACTCTTTTCAACTCGCAACGGACAACGGAGTTTTGATTTCTCTTCAGGTAGAAATATTGTTTGGAGATAGATATCTTTGTTTACATGCAACGATTTTCGAGTCATAGTCGAAGCAGAGATAAGAGTTCAAAGTACCGTTTTCGTTTCCGTTTTATCTCCCATTTTTTGAATAACCTTACTAAATGTTGACATCACTGATAACAGTGACAAAATTTGAAATAAATATAGGACCATCAGCATGAAAAATCTCCAACATTTTTCATAAAACTGTCTGCGGGAGCAATGACGTGATTCAACGACGTTATCACACGATATATGATGATTGAAGCCGCACCTAAAAAGTTCTACTACAGTTTTAGTGCCGCTGTACCATTCAGTGGTAGATAACTCGTTTACTCCGCTGGGAAGGAAAAATGCCGTTAGTCATAAAAGAAAGCAGAAGTGTAAATGAGGGAAAAAGATTTATATTGGTCAAACCTATCTGAAGTAATGCTACAATCAGTCGATAAATAACAAAGTAGATTTTCGTTATTTAGTTTATTTAATCATGTTTTTGTGCTTTTTACTCCCAACCACATTGCAAAATGACGAACGTGTACAACCGCAACACTTTTAGTATTGCCCAGGTGTCTTCCGCCACAAAAAAAAGTGATCAACGGAAAACATTATATTTGACTACATGCAAAAACATTGATTAATACTATTCAGGTGTTTCCAAAATTGCAAAAAAAAGGAGAAATAATCGCTCGGGGTACCTTCTGCATCACATCCGCATGGTGAATTTCTGGTATTAAAAAAAGTTTGGTAATGCAGCAGTTGCGATCCCTTTCCCGTGTAGCGAGTCGTTATTCCACGGATACCCCTCGTGGTATAATTTCAACTACGGCCACCCGGGGGGACGGGGGCGGGTAGCGAGGAGGGGAATGTAGGCCATAATGCACCGCGCCACCGCCGTGAGACTCTGAGGCGTGTATGTCATCCCCGCGCGAGGAGCGCCGGACCGTGAAATTGGACGTCCCACCGCGCCTCGCCCGTCCCATCCCCTCCAACACCCTTACTCCCCTCCCTAACCTGTGCTCCTTCCTCCCTGCAATTCCGCTCGTCCACACGACTCCGGAGTCGCATAAAATATCCTTACTTCGATCAAAAGAGGATATGAAAGTCGGGACAATTCATTTAGCCCATCAACCAATGCTCCCCTCCGGATTTGAAATTAAATTTATTGAAGGCCGTCATTTTTTGGTAGCCATTTTATAATAGGCATTTCAAAACTTGATGAGTCATGAGAAAGAGGAGCGATAGAGAGTCTTCTCAATATACCGCCTCTCCGCATTTCACGGAAAGTCTTGATCAAGTTTTAGCAGAGTAATTTTCCGGGATGTAAAGGGTCGACTGCTACCAGTTCAGGGATGCGCATTGATATTTTTTTCATGTTCAAATGTGAACAAGGTGAGTCTTGTAATGTTCAAAGAGGAACATTACAAGACTGAATCACAAATGATTAGTGGAATGCATTAAAACACTACATTTATTGAATTTTGATTATGTTCAAACTTATGCTGTCAGGATATCCGTAGCCTTTAAATAGTGTAGATGATTTCTCTTATTACTCTGAGCTACCTAAAATTATAAATCAGGACTTCCTCCATTATTAATGTAGCAGACATTCCACATTATGGTTCCGCAGATGGCCTTTATGATATTTTGGCCTCCATAATTTAAGTCAAATGAAAATGCTTCGGCATTTTCCATTGGTTATTTCAACGGATGAGTTCCTTGCCCACGATGATTAAACGCAATTAATGAAAATGTATGATGAATTTATAAAATTACTTTGCGAATTCGGGATCAGAATCATAAAGCCACATTTGAAACGTTGAATGTACCTAAGGGTGATATTTGGATAGTCAAGATGTATCTTATTTTCCTTGGATTCCCTTCCTTAGTGGATTTATACCGACAATATCCAAAAACATTTGATATCAAAATTGCAACTGCTTTCAGACAGTCATTACATTTGTGCGAGTGTATGTCGTGCTCCCCTTGAGGTTTATTCTAAATAAGCGGTCATTTCCCTTTTAGTTAAAAAGTAAATCATATAAATATTAAAGATGAAGTAAAAGCAATATTAATTAATTTTTAATAATTTACCAAAAAATAATGAAAATTATCAAGAGTATTTTCTCAAGTAAAAAGTACATTACTGTTGGCTTTGCAATATTTATCAATCTTCTGAATTCAATGGTCACATTAGCTCCTCTCGTATTCAAATTATTCCTTTTGCCAGATTATTTTTTCACATTAAATCTCCTTTCGTGATATCTATCTGCCCCATCTTTCTGTTCTTTTGATGGCTTCCGTTTGGTATTCCTCATTCATTCCATTCACGAAGTTCGCGTTGAGCGTATTAAATCCCCTGAATTCATCTACCTCAGATGATGCCATTATTATGATGCAATAAACCATAAACTTGTTTATTTATGTTATATTAATAAAAAAGAATATTATCATATGCTTCTGCATCACTAAATATAATTTCTCATAAACTATTTTCTTTTATCCCAAGATGTAATTAGGATGAATTATTAATCCAAGGACGTATACGCAGATATTTTTTAATTTCAATCTTTTTTATTTGCCCTCAGTCTTTATTTTTAATCTCCGGGAGTAATTACATGTGCCATGTTTATGGCCCCCGAACCATTTAATCTACAGGAGTATTAAAATGGTAATGGTCAATGCGATTTTCGCAATTGCTGCCCTGGTAAATTTTATGATATTGTGAGAATTCTGGTCCTTCCCCCTTGACCCCGTTTAAAAGGTCCGCCTCCTAAGTATATTTTACTGACGAACTTCACGAACTTCATTTAAGGTAATTTTCCGTAAAATCTAAAAAATAAAAAGAAGCACTAATCTACGCATAGATAGAAGGAACTTATAATGGTGGTTCAATATCATAAGCCGTTCTAAATCATTTCCTAAAGTAAAAAAGAGGTTGTACTAGGAAAATAACGCCAAGCGCCACACGGAGATGAATTCTGGGACATCACACTCCGTTTCCTCGCAGAAATACGAGTGACCAGCCTTTAATTATTCAACTGTGAATATTTTCACCGGAGGGCCGCCTCATGAGTACCGGTCAACCGGGGCGGAGTTTCAAAAATTATTATTTTCTCTCCGCCGGTGTATCGGCCAAGAGGGCTATGCAACGGCGAACAGGGAGGTCTGGCTGGAACTGGAGTGGTTAGAGTTACGGAGGGAGGGTATGAGGCCATGAGTTAAGGGCTGGGAAGAGAGGGATGAAATGGGAGGAGATTGATGCGATGATGCAGTGAAGTACAGGGGTGGAAGGGAAAAGAAGAAGGCTGAGAGAGGGGGCGGAGTTTACTCACACAGATTTTCTGACGACGTACACAGCAGGTGGAGAGTAAAGTACGGGTACCAGCTGCAGAAAATTTTATTGCTTAGCCCCTTAGTTCAATCAGTCAAATTAAGTAGTCAAATTCCTGGTCATGCATCTTAATCTTGTAATGCTATGTTCTCCCGTGGTGTTTCCAAATAACTTAAGACCCTCCAATTTAGGAAAACTTAAATTTAGTACCTTGTATGCGTTTTTACAGGATATACAACCCTTATTTTTATTAATATAATAAAAATTGGGAACTATGATTTCATTTTTTACAATGCAGAACTTCTCCTTTATGTATGTGAAATAATAAGTACTTTTTAGTTTCGTTTTTTTTGGTATTGCTATAAAGTTTTCGTCGCTTTTGTTATCAATTGGTTTTCATACTAACATCTTTAGTATTTTAATTGACATATTTGAAGCGTTCTACGTTATCAGGAACTAAATTAGAAAATATTATGCTATTATCGCGAATATTCTACATATTACCGGAAAGGGTAATAATGAAAATCTGCCTATGTTCGTAAGAGCCCTTCATATCCCTGAATATCGATTAATGCTTTTTGATCATATTTACTATCCAGAATAAATACGATTTATGGGCTATTTTTCAGGTGGATGTTTGCACACTGGATTGAAATAAGAAATACACCTTGAAAGAAATACATTTGATTCTGTAGAATTATTAGAAATGACTTAACAGAAATTTGATTACCGTTCCTCATAACCTATTGCAGTTATCTCGTCGATGAATGTGTTAAAGAGCGAACTATTTATGACAATAAGGTGCCGGTATCTCTTAGTGGTGCAATTTTTTATTTATTTAATTAGCAAAATGTCCATTATAAATGCCACGTTCATTTCACCCTAGTTTTTGGTATCAAATTAGTGAATTTGTCCGATGCATTAGTCTAAATGAAGATAAAGAGAAATCAAAGTTATTAATCTTCCGACTTAAAATACTAATAGAACGACACAGTTTCAAGCGTAACATGGTGAAAATCCTTCATGATGAAAAAAGATACTTTGCTTTTCCATATAGAGTTTCTTTTTATTACGATCTGGGTTTCGTTACAGCGTAACATCATTAGGCCTGAATACTACAATTTCAGAGTGTAAAAATCATTCGTGTTGATCAGGATTCGAACCCGGAGCATTCGATGTCCGGCCGAGTGGTTTAGTTAATTAAGCTATCGAGGCGACGTATTCAACCATGAAATTTTGGGGGATTTAAAGGAACAAAATCACAAGACCTGAAGATGTTACGCTGTAACGAAACCCAGGTCGTAATAAAAAAAAACTCTGTGTGGGAAAGCAAAGTATCTTTTTTTCATCGTGAATACTAATGAGTAGAGACCCTGGTGAGTTTGTTTCCTGCCCAAACCACCTAGTGGTACTGGTTACAGTATGCTAAATGTCGAGGTAATCCCTTCGCATTAAGTACTAGCCGGTCTAGAAAAGATAACGTGGGGCAGTAAAATCTAGTAATACTTACTCCAAAGTTTGTATTACTTGATTCGTTTTTTCCGTAACAGGCCTGAGAGCGTGTTCCAAGACTGATCTATAGAATTTCTAATCGTAAATGTTGGTAACTTTGCGGATAATCGACTTTACACTGGCCATAAAAGTCATACGACCTAAGTCATGGAAGGTTACACAGATAAAATAGTATTTTCCCATTATGAGTCGGACGTAGTAATCTTACATGGGCTATTAAATCGGAGAATAGTAGAATGGTGTTGGAGATGTCCTGGGAAAGAAACGAGATTTGCTGAATAAAATGATTGAACGACAAATATGAATAGATAAGCAAGGGAATGGATGTAACTGAAATTGGTGACCATTGATTAGCATTTTCCTCCTGGTAACAACGGCAGGTTATGAACTTCATTTTCGATGAGTGATATATAGTAAGATTCACGTTGAGGAATATCAGTTAGCATCTTACAGACATTTATGAGTCTGTATGAAAAGTAATATTCGAAGAACTGATAATGTGGCTTGCTCTGCTTCAGCAGATGGCAAGGGTTAAATTATGGATGTTTAATCATAGTAGATATGAATGAATGGCTTGCTGTTGAAGGAATTCTCCTGTAAAAATGGAAATGTCATTTTGTGACCACCGTTTTAATTAAAGCGTTGATAACTTGTAAAATAAAGCATTGAGAATAATTGTGATTATGTTACCTGTTTTATTCATGGTTTAAGCATATATTTGACTAAGATTCATGCAAAAGGAATGGAAAAAGTTGTTGGAATAGTCATAATCTTTGATAAATGCCAACGTTGGTTAAAGGGAGAATGGCAATGAATTGTGTTTATTGCACTACTAATCCGTATTTTTAATAAGCACACAATAGCAAGTAAGGTTTAGCTCCAAAACGATGTTGTGTGAAAGTCAAAATTTGATAGAAAAATATAGTAAATATAATCCTGAGTTTAGGACGAATGCAGCTAGCTTAGAATATTAACAATATATCGTTTAAACTGGTGTTAGTGTTTTTTAGGAATTAGAAAGAAGGATTTTGAGGAGATGAGATCCTAATAACAGAGATGAAGACTTGTTATGAGAAATTATAGTAGTCTTAATCTCTGTTATTATGCAACAGTTTCACCAGATCACACCTGAATCTAAAATTTGCGAGATATTAGAAATATCTCGTAAATTTCACTCGTATATTACAAATAAGATCCTATTTTGGAAATTAAAAAAATGGAAATTACAGTCCAAAGAAAGGAAATGAGTGCTAGCGACTAATAAATAAAGAACAATAATGTGTAGGATAAATACTTATATGTAGTTTTTGCAAGAGTATTTTGAGAAATAGTGGAAAGAAGTATGAATAACCAAACCTATCAATTAGTGACAATGAATACAGAGGATTTGGTTTAAGTGAAAATGAGAAACCAGTGAGAACTTCCAAAGCGTGTCTTTCAAAGCGTTCCAAAGCGAAAGGTCCTCACTGGTTCCTTACGCGTGAATGACATATTTTATATTTTTAGGAGTAGTAAATTTGATGCACTTGTGCAAGTCATTATCAATAGTTAATTGTAATTTAACTTTTAGCCACAGTTCACTTTTCTAAGAAAATACCTGGAAGAATGCAGTGATGCAGCCATATGTCAAGGGAAATGGAATAAATTAGAACGTTTGAATTATTACAAATACATGCAGTTTTGAGAGTGATCGGAAAATTTTTTGATTGAGTAAAAATACGAAAGGTAACAAAAGACAAAATATGGAAAGTGAAATGATGTTTTATACCTAGTAGGCTACGTACGGATAATCTCTTAGCTCCAGTTTGAGAAGTTAATGGATTTTCAATGAAAAGTACCGAGTTATTAATTTATATAGTGAAGGCCTACGACAGAATAAATAGAGAAATGCTGTGTCAGTTTTAGAGAGAAGATGGAGTGATTTAGAAGATATGTTATTCTAGAAAATAGATTCGTAGAATACATTTAATAGCACGATATCGAAGAATTATCGGAGCTCTATTCACCTCAATGAAACCCTAAGGTTTTACATTCAGACTTCAACTAATGAAACGGAATGAAAAACCTTTCAGCACTTGAAAAATGAACTATTCTGAAGTAAAGCAATAGTCTAATTATAACACCTTGGGCAGCTGACATAGATACATTCACTCTTATATATTATTGCCCCGCATTCATAAGGCAAGTAACATTTCAACTATTTTCGTATTTCACGTAATATGATAATTGTTATAAAACTCTGTAAGATTATATGAAAAAATCCACATATAATCGGTACCACCTAACTTATTGTACTACTATTTTATGGATCTTCACAAGTTACGATAGAAAAGTATTAAGGTATAGAGGCCACAGAGTAGTTTCCTAAAGAAAGTCCTAAAGAAGATGGTCGGTTTCTTGTTAAACAATGTATATTTTTTTTAATTTCCGGATACGACGAGTTAACCTGGATTCTTTAAATTCCAACGAAAGAAAACATATAAAATTTGATTGTGAACTAGATAAAGGAAAAAATTGGAAAGTAGAGCGTACAAATTCTGCCAGCTGAAGGCTGTTCCGATGTCCCATCCCTCTACTCGCCTTTTTCCTCTACACCCTCTTGATCCATTCCGCTACTGCGTTATGTCTACCACAAATGAAAATTATTCCGCGTTCCCCAAATTTTATATTAAAGTTAAATCACCGAAGTATTTTTTAAATTAATAAAAATAGTTCCGAGATTGGGAGCTACACAGCAAGAAGTTGAAGTATGAGCCAAAAGTGCTCCCTAAGCTTTTCTTTGGTGAAAGCACCTGGTGAAGCGGTGTTTCCAGGAGACTCACGGGGAATCACATCGTGGAGGGAGCTCGGTTGACGGAGAGAGGCTCATTATTTTGTTCATTAATTTTACAGAATTATTAATTTGTACTGCCTCGCTAAGCGTCGAATGCGGTGTCATGTTAAGCACAGCCTAATCCCGGTAGCCGTGGGAGCAGTTCGAGCGACCTCATTCACACATCCTGCAGCAACTGTTGATTAAAGTTTATTTACACACCTGCCAACAGAATTGCACCCAGGAGAGGAGTGTTCTGGCGGAATGTTGTACAGAATTCTATGACGTCATCTATGTTTGGAGGAAAGGAGTGAAAGTAGTGGAGAGGAGGGGAGGTCAAGTTTTCAGGCGTTTTTCCGAAACACCCCAGACAATCATTGGGGCAATTTTCGGAAGATCTTACGTTCAAAAAGTGCACGGTGTTGTTTTCTTCGTATTCTCGTTGGATTTATTACCTAAAAAAATAAAAGTATGTGCATGTTTTTATTTTTTTATAGTTTCCTTCATCGATATTAATTAAAAGAAAGCAACATTCTGATATCTACGAAACTGCAATACCGAATCATCAAACGGGAGGAATTACCGAGAATGTCACATGAGGAATTTCATCGAACATTAAAATTAAGATCGGTTTTATTCCAAAACGTTGAACTTAACCTCGACTGCGTGGTGAACAATCAAGCAGTCTTAGAAATATAGAGTATGGATTAAACATAATACCAATGCAAACATTAATACACAAACACGTATGTACATGTAAATACGCGCGCGGGTTAACGCACGAACACACACAAAAACATGTATTCAAACACGAAAACCCGCCAAATGGCTAACACACATATAAATATCTTTCCGCCATTTTCCAGGTGTTTTGGTTTGAATGTGCATTTGGCCAATGTGACTCGTTTCCTTTTTCTGACTATGCGTGTCACGAAACGCATTGTTCTTATCCTTTATGACGTTGTATGATTGCTTTACCTACTATCCTTTCCTCTTGTGCCCTCATCCATTTCTCCTTTGGTGGATGAAACAGCTCCCGATGTGTCATCTCCTGGGCAAAGAGTCGAAACGGATGTTACATAAACCATCCACATATTTCAGTGTAATATAGGTTTCCTCAATAGCTCAAGTGGTTAAAAGCATTATAGGTAAGTCGAAAGATCCGTGGTTCAAGTCCCGGCCAAGAAAATAATTTTACGATTTACGATTCCTAACACCTCTTGAGAAAGGTGGTTGCACCACCGAAAATTCGAGACCCAGTGAGTCCCTCTTTTATGTGTTTGTGTCGACTAGTCCATTTACATTATTGTGCACGTCCGTGGGATTTTCAAAAAAGTGACAAAAGTGTTATATATATATATATATATATATATATATATATTTATTTATATATATATATTTATTTATATATATATATATGTGTGTATGTTTATAAATATTTATTTATATATGTATAAACTGTGACAGCAACAAACAATTTAAAAACACATAAAATGAAAACTCACACGTTATTTCTTAATAATTTCGTAGGAATTTAGCTCCGTCTTCCTCAGAAGCAAAAGTAGTTGACGTATAGTAGTAGTAGACGATGACCTTTCGCAAGGTCATCGTCATGAAAAACGGGTTCCTTTTAAGGCTGCCTCAATCCGAAGGAACAAAAACAAGTCTCCTTGGGCGACGTCAGAGCTATAGCAGGTGTGGGGTTGCGTGGGCACTTGGTGTTAGGGCAGGAACTCGCGGACTCGTAGCAAGCGGGGCAAACACTTTGGGTACGAGCTTGGGGCACACTTTCCTCATCGCCAAATCTTCGGTAAAAATGCAAAACAACGGTAGACAAAACATTCTGTTAATTGGCTACCATCTTGATGCTCAATCGACGGTCCAACAAATGTCGAACACGAGCCACACTCTTGTAGGTTTTGCTGGTTGATGGCCGCCCAGAGCGTTCCTCGTCGTGGACCTCTTCCCGGTCCTCATTAAAGTTCTTTAACCAGCTTCAAACTTGTGAGTAGGACAAAACAGAGTCAAAGTCCCCGTTAGCATCAAGAATCATTTTTTTAATCTCCGCAAGAGATTTTTTCAGTTTAACACAAAACCTAATCACGTAACGCTGCTCGATCGTCGATTCCATTTTTTTAGTGGCACGGTCGGCGAGGTTTACACGGTTTACAATAACTGACCTCCTGCCGCTTTCAAAGCTTGAAGAGCAATGAAACCAGTTTCGCTGAAAAGTTCAGCGTCCCCCTACCGACTCTAAGTGGTTCGATTTCTCTCCGACCAATGGGAGTGGCGTGGAAAATTCAATTGCATTACATAGTCAATGTACCTTGTATCAATATATATATGTGTATATATATATATATATATATATATATATATATATATATATATATATATATATATATATATAGATGATTTCTCCGAAGTAACACGGAAGTGTTGAATAAAGAACTTAGACAGTAAGAAACAGCACGAGAACACATATAAAGAACACTCACAATAATATCTTGATAATTTCGACGGACTCGAACTCCGTCTTTTTCGGAAGATAAGATATGACTATATATATATATATATATATATATATATATATAATATTTTTATACATTAAAACTGTAGAGAATTTTATTTTCTAGTTACAATAACAGATATAACGGCAAATGTTATTTAGTGATTAAATCGCTGTGTTTCATAATTTCTACTTGTCCCATCAAGTGAATTGTTTCGTAGCACCAGAGTTATAAAGTGGGTGGTGGTTAGTACTGCTAGGAATGCTTTGTTTGCTCAGAAAATAATGCTGACGCGGAGTCTAGTCCGGGTGGCTTGTTTACCTACTTGATACAGTAAGTATACCCGCAATTTCCGTATATCTGCAACTCTCACCATCCCTTGCACCTTTTTATTTATGATATTCCCAGAAATTTAGTCGTTCATGCCCATTTGAAAGTATTTCAAATTTGAGAGTAGCAACAAGCTCTTTTCCACACATATTTTCTCTGAATTTTTGTGATGCATATAGATGTATACACACGCACACACTCGCTATCTTATTTCCATGCAGTATATATGACATCCAATATACGTCGACATAAGTAAATAGGTAAACACCCAATCATAAGTTAATATTTTTGCATATTTTCAAAAAATGCCTTCAAGAACTAAATATGTTTTTAAAGAAGAAATTATTTAATTCCGCATTACTAATTCTTGAGTTTTCTGATAGCTTAATTAAATAAAAATGCAAACAATATTTTTATTAATATTAACAAAGACCATTTTCCGCTTCTAACTTATGCGTGCATATAAGCTTGATCGTCGATAATATCCATCATCTCTTAAGGAGTGTAAGCTTAATAAAATTCACATGATCAAGATGAATACGTAGTTGTATGCACTCGCCCAAAGAATGGCTGGGCACGAAACGGATTTCAATACTTCAGCGCTGCGACTCCAGTAAAACACCGCATTTTGACCGTAGTGCGGAATGTTGGCATGCATGGTTTAAGCATATTTTTGACAAAGTTGTATGCATGTAAAAGGTAAAAAAAATTGTTAGAATAACCATAATCATTGTTCAAAGGCAGCTTTCTTAAAGAGTGAATGACAGTGAAATATGTTCACTGCACTGCTAATACCTATTTTTAAAAGTTGAACTGTGAAAACCTGAAATGCATGAAGGCTTAGCCCCAAAACGATTCTATGTAAAAGTATATAGATATATATAAAGTATATAGGTATAAAAGAAGAATATAGTGAATGCAATCCAATTATAGGATGAATTCAACTGGCTTGGATTGTTAAAAATATGTCGTTGGAGCAAGTGTTAGCGGTTTTTAGGAAGTAGAAAAAGAGATCTTGAAGGAAATGAGAACCTATTATGGAAAGGTGTAAAAATGGGAAGTCCAGCTTAGAGAAAGGAATGAATGCTGGTGTATAATGAACCAATTTAAGCAACATTTTTTCATGCAGAATTCGCACGTCTAAGGGTAGGCCCATTTAAATTACTTTTTTGGAATGAAATTATTCCGGATATTCTTCCAAATTCGCATGATTAATATGAATACGTAATTGTACAGGAGTATACACTCGACCAAGGAATAGCCGGACACGAAACGGATGCCAATAATTCAGCGGTGTGACTAATTACTACATATTATGATAAGGTTAGGACTCGTGATGACTGGAAGTACCGACCAGAGTTCGGAATGTTGGAATTAAGAAGGGTTTCTAATAATACCCGGGCAATACCTTTATCCCACTACACGATTATCCATTCCGGCAAAAATCTAATTTTCGACATAATCTTTGTATGGGTAAAGGTTGTTATTGCATACCAGAGAACTATAGGTAGCTGACAATTCTTCGCAGCAAACCTTCGGTACATCGAACAAAAGGTATCTCAATCCCAGGTGGCAAAAGTATTATCAAAAGCACCTCAGCGTCTTTCATTTTATCATGAGGTTTGTTAATAGAAAAGGGATTTCTTTAACAAGTATAAAATATCTTAGAGGTAAACGTGTATGGAGTAGCGTAAAAAATGCGTTTGTTTTTTTTAATATCTTTGTTCACTTCGGGCATAAATAAAGAGTGTTCTATCAAACAATATACATACTTTGTCCTTAAAATTCCGCTCAAATTAGCATGCAGCCGCTATGACTGTCATTGCCTAATTATGACTCAAATTTCTTCTTTGTGCATGTTATCTTATGCCGTTCCGTCCTCCTATATACATCGCGTGCTTCTTACACGAGCAACTTGTTGATTAATTTTGCGTTCAATTCACATGTCCGGAGGAAAATGCGGATGATCAAAGTGCCTTCATTTTCATTATCAATACATTTATGCTCCTACGCAAAGGATAATTTCATAAAATAGTTCAACTATACCATTTAACTTACTTCAATTATGTATCGATAACTTCACTTATACACTTTTATATCAATTTCAATACCTAAAAGTTTTAGTTATAAATTTATGTATATCTACCAAATATATTTGGTATAGTGGTTGTCCAGGTGGTTGTCTAGCGTTGGACTACAGACCGGTGGGTCCGATTTCAATTCCATGAAGTATCTGAGTACCCGCAGCTTTATCTGAGCTTTGTGATTCTTCGGGTACCTGAACTTCCTGCCAAATCATGGGCGCCTTGGAGAAAGTATATGCCTCCCCAACCCTGATGTATGAAATTCATACATCAGGGTTGGGGAGGGTGGTGAGGGTAAATTGGTGAGCTCTATTCTTCCCTAAAATCGACCTTCGTATTGATAACTACGTTTATTGTTTCCGAAATTATAAATTGAGTAATCTTTATTTTACATTATCAGTGACGAAACAGGCAATGGTGATATAAGTAGTAGAAATGGAAAAGAATGCCTTCTATCATTAGAAACAACCACTTATTGAAACTATTACTTCCCTAATAAGTATCGTAACTGAAATAGATACTTAAATAACTTTTAAAACCTGTCCACCATAGCGTGGAGTTTACTTTTCTATGACTATTAGAAATAGACTATAGATGCAACTGAATTAGAAGATTGGACACAAAGGAAATGGGGCTCTACCGAAGAATGACAAAATAGGAAAACATGTGAAGAAGTACTTCGAAAGGTGACCTATCACTTGTGGGTCACTATGGGGTCGCATGTGATCAAAAGTTGAAAATAATTTGAACATATTCTAAATCATGGTTGATTACTCAAGGCCAATGCTAAATAAAACATAAAGGGAAAAACGTGTTCGGAAACCTAAATAATGGATGAAGTGAAGCATGTAATGAAAATTTCGGTGAAAGGAAATATGGAACAATGAAGAGACTAGCATAAAACAGATTTCTTTGGACTTATTTGAGCTTATTATTCTGGTTTATTCGGATTATTTTGGATAAAAGTTCATCCTCGAACTGATATCCTGAAATGGAGAATTATACTCACGGTAGCCCAATCTTATATTAAACCAGTAGATAGCGAGATAAAATAACTAAATCACGCATTTCGTAATTTATTTTCGAAAGCCCAAATTGGCCATTTCAAAAGGTAGCTTGTTTTTTGTCTCTTGGACAATACTCCTAAAAATGTAGGGAGACAACCCTTAATTTGTTATAGACCGGAAAAGGCCAATTTAAAATAATAAAAGAAAATCATGAGGGAGAGAGGGTGAGGGACTATTATCTTTTTCCCATTCCATTTCGGGGCCGGGTCTCTTTCAAGCAAAGACCAATGAATCTAGGACATCACCTGGTGCCACGCCTCTCCAAAACACCATATCATCTACCAGTTCGTTCACTCACGGAGGGGTGGGGATTTTTCACCCCATCACCCTCAAGGCCCCCGAGGCGAAAGCACGCGCCTTCGGAAACGACACATACACCCCATCAGACTCATTCCAGGCACACGTTCTCTAAGACCTACACCGTTGCCACCCTTTGGACATCCAAATTGGCCCCTCCTCCTCTCGCTTGCACGGTTTTTTCATCCCTCTCCTTCTCTCCCTTCCACCTTTGAGGTTTTTCTCCCTCCACTTCTATCGTGTGTCTCTCTCCCTCTCTCTGACCTCACTCTCGCCCCGACCACACTCCAAAGCCTTTTTTTTACTTCCTTCTTATTTCTTCTCCGCTACCCGGCCATCTCCGGTCACCCCGCCCCCTGCCTATTCTTGCGAGTTCCCAACCCTTACTTCCGGACTCCAGCCCAGAGGTCCATTGTGCTCCCGGAACAAAAAGAGAGAGAGGGGGAGGTTTGGGGGGAGTGTGAGTGGTGTTCGGTAGGGAGAAAGAAAGTGAGGGAGAGAGAGTAGGAAGGGAATGGCGGTGCAAACTCTTCTCTCGCTCTCGGGGAAAAAAAATAAAGAACGCCACTAGAAAGTCCAATCCTCTTGCGCTCTCTTCTCGCTCCCCACCACCTACCCGCCTCCTTCCTATACAACACTATAATTCTTTTCTCGAAAGGGAAAAGAGAGAAGGAATAGGCCTACGGTTAGAGGGAAGGGAGCGTTTGGAATTCTTCGGCAACGAAAGGGCGAAAGGAGCGGTGGGGTTGGGGAAAGTAAGGGTATATAGGACATTAGGGTTTCCGTAGATCGGCGATATCGGATGAGATGCGTGGAGCAAAAAGCTTTCAGCAAGATCGAATATTGGGGTATGAAATATTTATTTGCCGTGTTTTATTTGGGAACGTGTTTGGTAGATCAAAATCAAGGCTAGAATATATTTTGTGCTAAATGTAATCATCACGTCCTGGCGTGATATATACCTGGATTTATTTTCTATTTGTTTAAATTGAACACTTTTATGATTTTGATCAAAAATATAATGGTTTGTTTTTAGGAGATAATTGACACTAAAGGATAAATTCCAGGCAGTTAATTTTAGAGTATATACTCTAAGAGTGAGGTGCGTAGAGATAGAAAAAGGAGCTCACATGAAATTGGGTAGAGAATTATTACTTTCAAATAGTCAACCTAGGCTTGGCGAGGTTAATTCTTCATTCTGCCGTTCGTATCCATGTACTTTAACATGATTTTGAATTAACCATACATGAGCGAGGACTTTATAGCAATAATTATTTTTAGTGGCATTCAACTGGCATTGGTTAGGTTTTTCATGAATCCTCGGACTAAACACAAATGTAATCTTAATTCCATACTAACAAAAGGAAATAACTTTCGATTCCCTACTAGGTATTACAATATCGTATTAAATAACTCTGCACACTTACTATCTTCATTCCATCTAAGATGGCTATTATTTCCCACCAACTATTATTGTCCATTCTTTCCCACTCCCACATCACAAAGAAATATTTATAAGAATTAAACAAATTTTCAGTAAATTTATAAAAATGATAACAATTTAATAATTCAGTAGTCATTTGTTACCATTTCGTCGAGAACTATGTATATATACCTAAGGTATTGGTTAAATTGGGAGTATCATAAGATAACTAAATGTAAAAAATTCCATTTAGATTTTTCAAAATTGTTTTTTTATCGTTGGGTGATGTGTTGGTGTTCAATCCAATATGGTAACAGCTTGATAGTTTTTTTTTACTGTGCTCTATAATCTTTCATTGTAGCCATCTAGCATTCCTGGCATCACGCTATTCTCATTCGTATCAGTTTGATTTTCTATATTAGTATTCCATTTAAGACAAAATAACTGATTTAGTATGTTCATACAAAAATTTATTCAAATTGCCAATTCAAAATTCTTGGAATTTAATCCGATTTTTTGCTTGATAACAATCCAGCCTTAACTCTCAATTTCTAGACGATGCTAGTAGCTTTATCCCCGATTATTTTTTGAAATTGCTATCTGATTATTTTTTACAAAAGTATTCAAGTGCACCAGAATCGAACATGGGGTTCCTTACTGCGAATTTCTTATATTTATTGCATTATACGAGTATCACTGAATAATAAGTGGAGTTTGAAATATCAATGTAAAAATTTCATCAAAGGTAAAATTATTAACTGCACTTTGTGCTATTAGTGATGCTCTATGTATATTATTTCACATAACAACCCAATAAAATATAATGAGGAACTATAACTCAAATTCTGGCGGGGAAAAAAAACAAAAATCATTGCTTATGATATAGATGAGATTACACGGTCACTTGAGATTGGGGCACATTCACTGAGAAAATTCGTATCTAAGAAGAAGAATTAGTAGTGTTTGTTAAAACAAGAAACACAAGGTAATCAGTATGGTCGAATTGAAGATTGTATCTTCCAGAATAAAAATGTAAAGCTAGAAATAAGGCTCCAAGAAAACCTGTTTTAAGTGGAGATTTTTTTAGTACTGTATTGAAGAACAGACAAAAGAAAACGGCGAATAAAAAAGATTATAAGGATTTTAACCAAATGTTCTGCAATGACACTCAAATGCTATAACAGGTTAATGATGGCAAATTGAAATGACCAGAGCGAATCACCTGTGTAAATCAATTAAAGTATTATGGATGGAGAAAATTTGAAACCTCTGAGAATATAAAAGGAAAACTAAAGGTAATTCGGAAGGGCATAATATCCTCCAAAATGCAGTCCTGAAATACAAAACGGATTTAAATAATTAAAGAGGGACAATTTCGATGGAGCTCGTGAAACGAATGATTGCAAATGTGAAAGAAATAGTTTGATCAGGAATAAAAATTCAGTAGATTCATGAGTAATTATCAAGAAAACCGATATTCGGATCCGTGACGGTCAATATATATTTCCACGAAAAAATTCGAAAAATATTTATTAACAAGTGCACAACCTAAGGCGTTGAGAATAAATGCTTACCTCTGCATATAAAGTCCCAGTAATACAAAAATGCTCTTTTGATTATATGCTCATTCACTTTGCGCCTTTCGCTATTGTTCGCATTTTCACCCTTATGCCTCATCCACATAAGATATGGCTGATACGAGCAGAAATCCCTGCAGAATACCATCGGGACAAAACGGCCCACCTCCAATCTCGGCAGGGAGTCCACCATGGTCCGAGGGCTCAAAGTGTTAACCGGACACGATTTTCCCCCCAGTACCCTTCTCCTCCGCTCTCTTTCCACGATGCGTCGACTACCTCCACTTCCCTACCTCTATTCTCACCTCTCCCTCCGCCACCTCACCCTGTCCTTATCTCGCTCTCACCTCCTGACCACGCTCTCGGCCCCCTTCCCGCTGCCGGGCCCCTATCAGCTAACCTCAGTGGCCCCGGCCGGGTCGTCTCGCACCCCATCCGACGATCCACTATATCAGCATTAACGCGCTATAATTTGTAATAATAACTAGCTTCTCTTCGATTAAATACCCGTTAGGAGAAATGCAGGAAGCCCGACTCTTGACGGTCGGTCCGAGAGAGAGAGCGCGCCGGTTGGTGTCGAGCGCCAAGTTGGTGGCGGCGGCAGCGTGTAATTATTTTCCTCGATTATTTGCGCTGCTATCGTATTTACCCTCTCACTCGCCCATCCTAAGCGTCCCCTCCTCTGCGAAAGATAATGTTTTGAATTGTTTTCCACTGCGGATGTTATTAATTTTTGGCGTTTTGAGCGGAAAACGACGTGCTTCTGAGCCGACTCCGTCCTCCGCAGCCAAATAGTCGTTTTAATTTAATTTGAAATGCCACATTCGTGCAAAGATTTCAGTTATTTTAATCTCAGGAAGAGGAAAAAATGAATGCTGTGGCAAGGGTATTTTAACAGTTTTTGGCAGTCCGTGCCTTCTCAAAAAAAACGGACTCTATCTCGGTGTCGTAAATGACAACAATCAAGCGTTCGGTGTAGCACTAGAGTGATACCGCTGAATTTAGATTAAAATTCTTGTTTACTTTACTAAATGATGTTTCTGTTTTTTTTTCTCTACAAAAGGCTTTCAATCCCGTGTCCTGGAGATATAAAATTCGTAATTAAGCTCTACAGCACGTGGACATAACGATTTAATTTGAAAACAAACAAATTGCTCCGGAGCCGCATTGCGCTCATTGTCTAGGTTTAAAGAAGCTGTTATTTTTTATTTCACGATTAAAATTCCTGCTAGATATCGCGTTCAGTATATCATACCTAAATATTTTAATATTTCTCATGTTCGTACGTATACACACATTGCTCAAGAGAGTTTTCCTTTGGGAAACAAATACTATCAGATTCCTTTCGCTAGCTTTTTGCCTAAAATACTGGTGCAAATATTGGGGTATTGAGCATATGTTTTCAAAATGCTGAATATATTTCTTTTATTGTTAAAATTTAAAAGGTATTTAAATATATTTTTATGAAACCAGGTTTTCATTTGGTTGTATTTCAACGGGGTTAGTTGCATGAAAGCCATTTCGATAAAATGTAATTTTCATTGGGCTCTGGAGACTAGTTTGATCCAGCTGAAACCTAATCCGTGAATTTATGTTTTTATACAAATATATTCGCAGTTAATGGTACTCATTGAAGAGTCGTTGTGCCTCGCATAGTTCAGTACATGGCCTAAACATCGACGCGTTGGAAACGTAATCGACTGAAATGAATTAGAATTTGTGTTTTTCACACTTTTATATGAAGCAAAAGAATAAACGTGACCGGTTTCGGTTGTAAATTATCATTAGAAAACGAAACCGAGCGTATTTTTTTGTTTCAATTTGATATGTGTATTTTTCAAATTAATGTAATTTTAATATTAAAAAAATGTTACACTGCGTCAAAATTTCTTATTTTGAAAAATAGAAGGTCAAATACTTAACAAATAAATCTTATGAATGCTCTCAGAAAAATCTTTCAATAATTTACCAAATTTCGACAACATCATGATTATAGTAGAGGTTTACTCGTACCTTGTATATATCCTGCTGAAATCTTGACTTTAGATCCTTAGTCTGTAGATCATTAGTGACTTATAGACAAATTTAGTCTTTAAATCATTAATTGCTCATGATCAACCGTTACAAATTATTTCATTCCGTCGGAATATATATTTTTTAATCCCTATAAAATTTTCCTCTCAAGTGATATTTTAGCAAAGTAATATAAATCTAAAACAATGTTAACAAATAAATTTATCAATGGAGGTTTGCATTTTAAAATAAAATCAAATTCGATAAACTATTTTCAGAAAGTAATAAAGTAAATATCAGAGGACTTAACTTAAGAGGACTTCTACTGTTCCAAAATAAGGTAACTTTGGCCAAAAAAAATGCATGTTCTAACTCTGTAATGATTTTATTCTGAACGATTTATTTACCGTGTTATTTGTGGTCTCAGATGAAGGCGTAGCAGATATCCCTGTTCTTGTTTTAGTCAGCGATCTTTATAAATGTATAATACCGAATATGCATTAGTATGTACCGAAAAATAATGAACCGAATGCTGAGTAACGCCACTCGTTTAAAATTTGTTATTTCGTTTAAACAAAGAATAGCACATACATTTCTCCAAATAAAGAAAAACAAGTTTAACATGAAACCAGACGGCTACTTTTCAAATGTTTTTCACTTTTCACGTACTTAGGATCCTTAATTTAGGAGGTACTTTTGTTGGACTCAGTGGACTGAACAATGAAAATCTAACGTCACTGATACTTATTTTTTGTAAAGGTATTCATTCTACTTATTTAAGATTTCTTTAAGTTATTTTTACTTCATTTTTTCGTAACTTCTGTATTCATAGTGCCTAGAAAGCTTATTCTCTTCCGTCCTTGACCCAATTTTCTCTCTTTCATCGCGGCCTTCAACATTGATACTACCTTTCAATATTTTCTCCACGCACTCTCTTTGCCTTATTCAAATTTGCTTCAGTTTCTATGTTCCACTTATTTTTTTATATATTTCGGTGGCTACTGTACTGGCTTCTCATCCAAAGACCCGGGTTTTGAACCCTGGAGATGGGAGATTTTTGTCGAGATATCCCAATCCCTACTTGGATGCTCTGTGTAGAAAACTTACAGTAACTACGTCGTCCATCCGATGGGACATTAAGCTGTGGACCCCTTGCCGCCTTTTGTTTAGAGCATGCCAATATCGATGCCGAGTTTCTCTTTACCTTCCTCCGTTCCCATCCATCCCTACTGGCGTAACTGACCTCAGCTGTTGGCCGTCTCTTCTAGAAACTACTAATACAAATACACGATTTCCATCCAAAATCAGTCAGTGTTTTCCCGTGTAACGTGTTTCTCTTTGTCCATTTTTTATTCATAAATCCCCTGCCAAATATTTTCCTCGTCCTTCCATTCCTTGAGCACTTTCTCGTTCTTCTCAACCCCATAGTTTCCTAAAGGCCTTGCCCCCCCCCCCTGTCTTCCAAACTATTCGTTGTTCCGAGAGAGTCGCGAAGGGATGAGGTGGGATCCTTTGTTTCCGTCCCCTAGGCATGAGGTACTAAATTTTAGTTACCTCCGATGCCTAGGCGGGCTTCGTTTCTAACATATGGTGGGAATAGAAGTGAGAGGTGTTGACGGTGGCCGGTAGGATGGGCGGCCTAGTGATATTAAGGGAGTGGAAAGAGGGCAGTGTGGGCGGCCAGGGGAAAGGGTTATATCTCACGGGAGTGTGTATCTAGCAAGTGGGAATCTAGAGCGAGCTTGGAAAAAGAAATTCTGAGCGAGCTATAGGGATAGGGTTTGCGTAGGTGACTAAGGAGAGAGAGCTGGGAAGCAGATATCAGCGTCAGTGACGTTGATTGGCTTGGGGCCGGGTGGTTTAGAAGGAGAATGGGTGTGACACACGTGGATTATTTCCGGCGGAGAAGATGATTAGCCGTAGTATCGCTCGGAGACACTACGACAGATGACGTCATTTACAAGCGAATGGGAAGTGGTTAAGGTAATGGGCAAGGGTGAGGACTGTGAATCCCGGAGCGAAGCCTTGCGTTTGGGTCGATCCATGGGTATTGCCTAAGATATACGTGGCATGAAAATGCCGATATGCTCTTAGAGGTTCTGGTTCCGGGTGCTCAAAACAGCCGGAAATGGAACAGAGTGGGAAAAAATGTATCCATTTCATTAGTTGTACTCTTTAAAACGCTTCAACTAAAATTTTAAATTTTCATTTGGAAATTTGTAAATTTTGGATCTGATTCTGATAAAATGAGAACATTTCAATACCGCGATTTACATTTAAGTACACTTACTTTTAATTAAACACAGTAATCAACCCGAAGGTAGGTTGGGTAGGTGATGGTAGAGTTCACCCAGTACTAAGCTAGACGGCGTGTGTGGAAATTCACACAACAGGGTAGGGGGGCCAGTTCCTTTCCCTCTTAGTTTTAATTAATAACGGTGAATTCAAGCGAAAGTTTGGCTATGAAATCTTGAAAAAGGGTTCAATCCACTTATTTGAGAGATAATAATTTTTGTGATTGTGTTCTAATGCTAACAGCGATTTTATTTTAGTGATGATAAAGATACTAAGAGGCCTCATGCAACTTATAAGTTGTTGTTTATCGTATAAAAATATTCACATTTCTTTCTTTGCTTAATGAAAAATAATGCCCAAAGGATTTTATGGCGAATGTTTCCCACTATTCCCATCGTCATCATGGGAAAATCGTGGAAACAATTATAGTCACCAAATAGTGTGGGCCACCTCATTCCAATGCTTAAGAATAAAATCTGATAGGTAGAAATATTAAGAACTCGATGTAAGTTTTTCATCAGTTTTTTTTCAAACCTCAGGGCAGTAGCATTTATTTTCCGTTAATTTTTCTGGCTCAGATCTCTAGTCTGAATATAAAAAATAGCATTTTATTTTCGCAGATTGGATGTACCTGAATTAAAAACTTTGGTTTTACAAAGTTATCTGAAATATGAATTAATTTTATCAGGCCTTCTATTTGATTATTCGATTCCACGTATTAGTTTATAGTATACCAGTTTTAGGACCTCGTGATATTTTCATTTACACATAGATGGCGTAGACCATGTCAATGGCTAAATTTAGACGAATGCTATTAAAATCTCGTTAACGGAATTTATGCTTATTTTTTTCGTTTCCTACAGTTTCTAACTCAATAATAAACCTTTTTCATTTTAAATTTATTTATTCACATTATTAGCATAGTACCTATGGCATTGCGCAGAAGACTAAGTCCGAGATCCTTGAAGAATGGAGCGGAATATGCTTTGATCCAAAAAGGCGGAATCTAAATACAGACGCTATTAATCTCATTTCGTTGCGTAATAAAATGAACCTATCATTTTTCTTATGACAAATGTACCATGTGCCATTTTCCCCACGAATTGCTTAGATTAATCATCGGGCAATGTACGTAAACGGTCTGAACAAAGATAAGTTTGATGTACAGGTATGCATAAATAAGTATTTTTAATTAATCGTATGCACAAAATTTTCAAAGTATGCAACGCTGTATTTGTGAATTGTTTTAACGTTTAACAGACGATAAGATATCCAAATAATACATAAGTTCAGGAATGTGTTATTCGATAGGTTTTTAGTGAATTTTCTTAAAATGAAATAGATAATTGTTCAGAAAGACTATTGTACTTAATGATGTCCCGGTTTTCTCGTGAGGTGGCCCGATAGTTCAATCCAAAAATAGTGAGGTTTGACACTGTTATGAAGGATTATTAAAATCCCTTTTAATTATTCCTTATTTCAGATAATTTAAAATAATGATGATAAACACATTTTACGTGCACAATTTCAGCATTTTAAGGTTGAAATAATGATAAAACGTTAAAAAAAGAGCAACAAAGATCTATTTTAAATAAAATTTAGTAATTATTAGCTTGAGAATTGTATTAAATCATGAGGAATCCTTTTTCATACCGCCTAGAAATTAATTATTCAGAAAAAAGAAAAGTGACGAATTTTTCACTGAACTATATGAAACTAAAAACTATGTCGAAGAACATTTTATACAATCGTACAACGCGGTCACCAAAGCAAAGGGACTTGTATTTATCGATCTGAAAATAACTGCGTCTACCGTACCGTGTTGCAATTTAATTTTTTTAAGGAAAAGACGATACGGCGTCTTACGGACAAAAGCTACAAGCAAACGAACAGGGCTCGGAAGAAAGAATAAAAGAAGGTCGTTAGCTGAGAAAGAAGGGAGGAATAATCCAGCCTCGTGGATGGAAAGAAAAGTCAAAACCGCTCGCTCGCTCCCTTCCTTGAAGACGTCCCCATCCATCCGTTGAACAAAAACGGATCGGGTGGCGGCAGAGGAGCAGAGCGGAACCAGCCCGCGAGAAGCGACGGCCGGCGGGCCGGAGGAGTGAGAGTTGGGAAGCGGCAGCAGGGGCTGACATGGGTGGTATCCAAGAGGCATGGTGTAACCGAAGAGCTTGCTTTACTGAGGGAAAGGGAGAGAGATACCCGGACATCCGGAAATTCCACCAATCTAACAAAGTCCTTTCTAGGCACGCAACGGCGAGCAAGAGGCAAAGACTGGGATTCCTAAAGGCATGCCAAAGGGCACTTTGAGTCCATTCCTCGTCGGTTTCGGGCCCTTAGAATCCACCCCTTTTGTCCTCCCCACAGATCCCTGCCATCCTTATCCCCCTCCTCTTTCTTGGAGGGTTCCGGTCTTACCCCTTTTCCTCCACCTCACACTTGCGCGCCCCCATTCTCTCCGTACCGATTTCCACCCAAGATGCTCTCGTCCTCACGGCCCTCCAACGCAGCAGCTTGATCCTCCTCCTCTCCAGGGCCTCCAAGGATTTCGGGGCAAGGAGCACTTGCCCCTTACGCGAAAGAAGGGAGAAAGTTTGGTGAAGGAAAGCGAACAAAATATATGTATATGCGTCTTGCGTGGCATGGAGAGGGCTACAGAGAATCGAGTAGCCGTGCAACCTCCTGGCCGTGTACAGGGTTCCGACCGGCACTGTTAAGGAACATGGAGCGAGAGGGAAGAAGAAAAGTCAAAAGGGTCAAGTGTAGGTTAACAGGATAGCGTGGAAGGTGAGAATGAAAGAAAAATGAGAGCACAAGTAACAGAAGAAAGGGGGGAAGAATGTTCACGGTGAACGGCGGGATTGGGTTGGCGCGCATATGCATCATCAAATGTCAGTACAATGCAAAATCAAATACTCAATTTTAACCCGTAATCTGCTTGATATTTAAGAAACCCATTGAACTAATTGGTGGGGATGATAATATTATGTTGAACATTTATTACTTTTGCGATAGAAACATAATTTGACGATTTAAAAGGGTAATTGCCTCTTATTGGTTACGTTTTTAGGAAATATTTCATTTAGCTTTTCAACGGGTGACATAAGATGCTACTCAGTACTTACGATAGAAATTCGTTTACACATCTCCTTCTCAATAATCTTTAATGATTACATTTCAATAATAAAATTTAATTTCCTATAAACCTAGCTCTTATTAAAAGTCTGCAAATAAATGATATATTATTTGTCAATGCCATGAACAAAATGCGTTTGTTTTTAAGGGTACGAGATAGTAGATTTCTTAGGTATATTCGATATTTTCAGGTTTAACTTAAAAGGGTATTTAGTTTTATGCTAAGACGTATAACAATAACCCAACGGAATAGTTTATAATCTTAAAACTATTTTACACCCAACTTCCGTGTGGTGGTTACATTTGTCATGAAATAAGATTTCTGCACCTATTCACCGAATGGACTACCAAAGTTAACAAAAATATTTTACGCGCATTATTTACTCACTATCTAAACATTTTTCACCTCCACGTACGTTAATGGAAAATCGAAAAGTGGACCGCAGACACGGAAAGTCCGTTCTCACCCGAGCCAATACCTGCAAGCAAAAGGAGCAATTTATGTAGCAAACCATATTTGATTTTAAATGAAAGAATTTAAGTGGACGCTTTGCCGTCATTTCCTAATTACGTCCTATCCAATTTCAGCACCTCCACTCTTTCCTTTGACCACTCGTTGTAAACATAGCTCCCGGCCACAAATCCTCCCTAAATTCTCACCCTCCCTTTTCCAGGCCCGCTCATCCCACGTTATCCGACTGATTATTTTAAAACCCCTTATTTGCATCTGCGGCGCGAGGGAGGTCAAAAAATGTGGACCTAATTGATCAAAGGGGGAGGGGGGAGAGCAGTAAGGGTTTTCTGAGGAATTCCTTCTACCCGTACACGTGTTCCCGACCCTCGTGCAACAATTGCTCCCTCGAAGCTCCCAAAGGGCACGGTGTAAACAGTCTGTTATGCATGCACGGTGGGTACAGGAGTGAAAGATGGGAGAAAATCTTTGAAGTTCCCCCTCGACTTCATGCCACCTCTCTCCTCCTACCACCCCCTCCTCCTCCCCGCCGTCCCCCACTGCCATTTTGAAACCATCCCCTTCCAGCACCCGCCGAGGACTCTCCCTGAACCCTAACATCACCCATCTCTCTTCCTCCTGGCCCTGCTTCCTCTTCTTCCTCAACCATCCCCTACCTCACTCTTTGAAGAATCACTCTCAAGAATTCGATGCCATTCCATCCGCCTTTTCTATGCTACAGAGCTTTAAGTTCAGTGTTGCGGAATATTTAACGCCCACCCCTATCACCATGTGGGAGAGGAAGAGAGAACTGGGGCACACGGGTAGGTTAAGTTGGAGGGAGGAGTGGGTAAGAGTTGGATGGGCGGGGAGGAAGATTTGGAGGATGACTCGTGTGTGTTTGGAAAATGGAGGGAGGCGGTAGACAAGAATTCGGACGGGAGAAGCTGCGTTATGGCGGCAGTGATCGGGGCAGAAATAATAAGGAAAATGAGCGCGGATTATGTCAACCAGGAAGGAAAAGTGATGGAACACCGAAAACAATATTTTAAAATGTACACAAGTACGCGGAGATTGTTTGGGTTTTTCGAATGCGGTATGAGTTATAGGGGTCGGGTGAGTTATGAGAAGGGAGGGATGAATGATTTAAGCGGTGAAGAAGGGGAGATTGCTCCGCTGACTAAATCGCGGGTGCACATTAAGTGGGCGGAGTGCGAAAGTGATAATAACAAAGGGTGATTTTTCTCGGACGCATGTCAGCATCTGGCGCCCAATGAAGTAGTTCAGGGAACGCAGGTTCGCGCTTCAGAGGGCAGGCTTCAAGTGTTTTTGGTGAGGATATAAGCTGGAGGAATAGAGGCAAAAAAAGACGCTTGAAGAAGTGCTATTGGGAAGAAATTATCGAAAATTAATATAATCTTTGCCTACTTCCTCATACGTACACTCGACGGAAAAAGGTATCGTCTTTATTTGAACTATCGACCATTAATTGCAAATTCCATATGACGTCTGCGTGCAAATAAATATTCTTAGTATCACGAAATCTATCGGCAGATGAGTTTCAAACACGTATTTTAAGCCGTTTAACAATTTATTTTTGCCGTTTGACAACTAGAAACTCTTAATTACGACCCCAATAAGGACAAAATAATTTCTGAGAGCAATTACAGGGAACCATGATCATGGCAGTTCGTTTAATTCGTGAGCCATGAACAGTCTATACATGCGAAATATCAGAGGGAATCCACTTTAATGAGAAATCACTCCACCTTCTACCGGAGGTTTTTCACGGAACAATATGACGCTGAATTTGGACTCGGTGACGTTTTAAATTCCCCCAGGACAAAGCTTGGCGTCTTTTTAGACGGGGGCGGCTTAGGCACTCACGAAATGAATACCCAATCCTGAAATCTCCTCTGGGGCTTGACCTCCATCTCTCATCGCTCCCTCTCCCCTCTCCCACTCCCATCCCATTCTCTTTCTTTCATCCAAAAACCCCCATCCCACCTCCAGCCTCCGCGTTCCTCTCGACGGAATATTGGGCGACCGCATCTGACTCAGACGATCTTCACTTGTTGGACAAACATGTCATTGTTTGAGCGGGGTCTTTCGTCGAATCCGTGCGGATCGGGTCCATTTCGGAAGGGCGTGGCATGAGGAATGGCGGATATTTGGGATGGGAGCGGTAAAGAGGGGGGAGTTGGAGATGGGAGGAGGGGGTAGGGGGACTCGAATGGAGGTATTGGAATGGGAGCGGGGACAAATGGGAGAGGAAAGGCGGTCGAAGGAGCGGCGGGAATTACGGGCCCGGAGAACAAGAGGAAGTCCACATGGGGTGGTTCGTGAGAGGGCCGGCGAAAGGGTGAGAGGAGAGGCGGGCAGGGAAAGGAAGGAAGGTAACGGGAAAGGGAGGTAGGTTGTTTAAGGGCCTAGGAGGTAAAATGCGAAGAGATGTGAGTCGGGTGAAGGACGTGGAGTGGAGAGAGAATGACAAAGTGGTGGATGGGGAGGTGGCAAATAGGAGGAGGAGAGAGAGAGAAATGGAAGCGGAAGAAAAAGTGTCGACGCATTTGTGCCCGACATAGGCCTTTGAAGCGGGTGAGGGGGTAAAAAAAATGTGAAAGGTGGTGAGAGCAAGCCGAGATTTAATATCTGTCCGACCCAGCAGTTCCAAAGAGAAAGAGAGTCGGGGACTGTGGAGGTTCGGGGGAGGAGGGAGATGGCGAAGGGCGTTCGGAATGGAGGGCGTGTGGGTCGATCTAGGGGTGGGGACGGCGGGCGTGGGTGTGTGTCGGGGGGGGGGGTTGAAAAGGAGGTAAAGCATCGGATACTGAGAGAAGGCGTAGGGAGAAAGCAAGAAAGAGAGATGGAAAGGTTTGAGGGTTAAGAGGAGAGGGGAAATGATTACAGAGGGATAGTGTGAAGGGAAGGGGTAATGACTGAAGAAGGAAAAGTGCCGCAAAAAACGATAGCGCGGAGGAAAAAAATATCTCCCGAGAAAAATTCGCGGGAAAATGACGTGGAGGATAGGGGTAGTGAACGGGGAGGTTGGAGGAAGGGTAGAGAAAAAGTTAGAAGGGATTACGGAGAACAAGCAAAAGAGCAAATGCTTGACGAAAACAATTTTCCACGGAGGTGGCGGAAGAGTTTCATTTAAAAAATTAATCGAAAAGTTTCTGTATTCAGGAGGAGTTTTGTTTCTTGCTACCGCATCTAATCTTCGGCGTCTTTGGAGTTCTGCGGGAAGAGCGATAGAAATCATGGGGAATACATCAGTGTAGTTTAAGACACCATAAACTTGCCAAATAAGGCTATTATATGTGCGTATATCGTGAAGGAATAAATTCTATGAGTTTCCAACCATTTTCTTCCGTCGTAATTGTTTTGTAATCGACTTTAAAGCTAAAATTTAAATACTAATTAGGTACTTTTCAAGCCGAAAATATTTCAACCAATTGAGGATGCCGTATTAGTTTCGACAAACATTTTAACCATGTACAGCTTTTTATGGATATTCTCAGGGCAAATTTTGGCGACCAAATCACGTTATTTACATTAAATGTATTTACAATTATTATAAATTTCCTTTTTCAAATGAATAAAGCTAAAATAATCCAGCTGTGTTATCTTACCTGATTTTGATTTCTTTGGGTTCATATTTCTACTGCAGCGTTTATTCTTTAGATGTTAATCTCAATTGTCTGACCTTAACTTGTCATATTGTGTAGCGCTTTGTATTATCTCCAAGTCGCTTACATATGTAATTCTATTAGTGTTGCCTTGGTTTCGCATAGTTGTGTCTGATATTCAATGTTCCAGAAAATACAGGCGAGTTATCGGAACCCTTTTTTTGCGCAATAGAATGATTTTTCCATATCAAGTTGAAAGGGCTCCACTCTGAAGAGCTTAGCTCGACCGCCGGAAGCAGAGGATCAATTTGAAGTTTAGAAAACATTACGTTTCGTTCAAACTTCCGATCATAGGGGATGCATATGCTCACGGTGCTAACGGTACTAAGTGACCGACGGGACGAGTGGTGAAATGAAGTAAGCTGCTAGGGTGGAAAAAAGTTTAAGGTATTTTTTTGGAGGTCGAAGAGGTAGGAATATTGGTGGGATATGCATCAGTCAGCCTCAAGATGATCAAGAGAATTTTACTGAATGATACGAACTGAGGAAGTATACAGGTATAGTATATACCTCAAGAGAAAGTAGCCGGAAGAAGGGCTTACGGCACAGATAAAGCACATGTTCAATCATGCAGGGAATCCAGGGGTGCCATGTGTTTGTGGAAGTATTGGATTAGATTGAGTATGGGTGTTGACGTAACAACCCTTGCCAAACGTTCTTGCGACGGTTTGAAAGGTTGCATAGAGATGCAGTGATAAGCAAAGTGAAAATTTTATGTTAAGCGATTCCTTGGATTTTATATTTTTATCAACCAAAAAGTGTGTCTGATATTCCTCAGATTATATTCATAATTTTATTGCTTCATTATTTATTATATTTCATTTATTGATACGGAAATTTTTCAGCCATAAGTTTATCAAAACTTTATACATTAAATTTCTCAGAAATAGTTTCTGCTCACCTTTCATTTCTAGGAAACAATTAATTTGCATTAGGATGCAGTCGTTCAGTTAAAATCAGAAGAAGTATTTGGTAATACTATCTCTGTGTTATACAGTAATAACAGCTTTTTAAGCTAATCATGTTGTATGAATCAATAGTAGAGTTCACTTAAATTGTCAATTGTTAAGGATAGATTCTTAATAAGTTTATCTCAAAGTTTGAATTTCAATTTCAACTTTGTTACTCACGAGATCAATTCAAGAGAAAAAATGAAAAAGTAATAACATTAAATCCGTTGTCTCTCAAATAGTGCTTAACGCATTGTTTCCCAAATAATGAAGCATTGAATTGGCATTGAAACTTAAAAAAAAACTGCATAAGGTAACTTGCTTTAAAATTGACTCGACATACAAAATTATACCTTTTTGCCAATTAAGATCATGTAAACACTTCCATCGTGACAATAATGACAACACATTTCGCGATCTTCCATAACATTAGTTCAATTGAAATGGAGAATGTGATGTCTCGGTTTCAATTCTTTACAAAACGCGTCGATTTTGTGCTATGGAATGGAATGTATGGTTCGTGTGGATGGAGAAGGAATGGTTGTCGAGGCGTATGTTGCGATCGCGGCAGAGACGACCAAGTGGGAGGCTTGGTGGCAGGCTGCGTGCAGGACAACGGATGGCAAGTGGAAGTCTCAGATGAGGGAGGTAGAA
>CM073768.1:90475585-90488085 GCA_037158775.1 Hetaerina titia | reverse complement strand
ATATATAGAAAAATATACATATATTCGTACAGAATGCCTTTATATATTTCTCGGCAATACCCCGGAATCAGTTACAACGGCGTGTGGTGGAGGGTATAGTTGGGCTCCAATGGAAGATGCAGTTCTATTACTTTATGTGTACATCTATGGGATCATATATGAACAATGGTTTGCCCATCCATTCCTAAATATTAGCAATTCATATATATATATATATATATATATATATATATATATATATATATATATATATATATATATATATATAATGTAAATTCAGTAATAGTCATAACAAACACAGAAACCAAAACACACAAAAGAGGGACTCACTGGTTCTCGAATTTTCGGTGGTGCAACCACCTTTCTCAAGAGGAATTAGGAACAGAACTGTATATATATATATATATATATATATATATATATATATATATATATAAACATTTTTACTTTCGTGATCTGCTCAAAAACCGCCTTCCCCACATGTCCTGTGTTCGCCTTTTATGTGTTTTTTTATTCCCTTTCCTTATACCTATTTCTATGTTTGAATGAATATATATATATACATACACACACAATCACGCATATTCTAACTTACGACCTAAATTTCATACTTCAAAATAAGTGTTACACATTTAGGGGTGGGCGGGATCTACGGATTGAGGTTACCGTAACTAATGACGGGAAGGAAAAAATTGATCAATTAAGAATGATAAAGAAAAGGAGAAACAGTTTACTGTGCATATCAAGGACGATCAGGGAGGTGGAAATGAAATCCGCGAGTTAAGGAAGAAGGGGCAAGACGGGGTTGTCTCGGAGACAAGACGGTGGAGTGGCCTGGGAGGGAGAGTGTGGGAGGGAGAGTCAGAGAAACAGCCAGTATTTTACGTTAGTTTGGCGTTGTTCAAAAAAGAGGTGGGTGACTCAATGAAAAATGCAGGATATCCCGGAGGATAGGAGCTGAACTAATGGAAAGTACACACGCGAGGCTCGTTGCTGCGACTCCTTTTCACGTGGAAGCGAACCGGCCGGAGGCAATCCTTGTGCGGGGAGAGGTTATGAAGTAAAGGAGGGGTGATTCAAGGGTAAAGGGAAAGGAGGGAGATGTGTTCAGATTTGTGGGAGGAGTTAGGCAGGTTTGACAGAGGAGATGAGATTGAAAGGAAGAGAAGGAACGTTGGAGAAGAGGAGTGCCGGGCGCGGAAGGAAAGAGAGGGAACAAGAGGATTTGAAGAGTGGCAGAAGAGAGGCAATAGAGAGGAGGAAAGCCCGAGATGGAGAGGGGATTAACTAACAAGTGACATGCTGAAGAGAGACCCTGTAAAGTGAAACAGAAAGAGAAATGCGTGAAGGGAGGATTTCGTGGGGGATGAGAGACGGGGTTAGGGAAATCGTGTTTGTATGTGTGTGTGTGTACCCAGAGATTGGGCGAAATGAAGGTAGAGTGTAGAGGGAAAGAGAGAGAGAGCGGGTTTAGAGAAAAGCGTGGGGGTGGGAACAATGTGGAGCGCGTGGAGAGGGGATTAGGGAAGTTGGGTAGTAGGGAGGAAATGCGATGAATGGAATCTACGGAGGGGTAGAAATGAGAAATAGTGAGGGAGAAAGGAAGGAAATGGTGGAGGGGACGGAAATTGGGAACGGAGAGCGGCAAACAGACGATCGAAGGACAATGGACAATGGATTCCAGGTGAAAACGGGAACTGAGTGGGGGAGATCCCCTAGTCCCCTCTCCCTTCCCATCAGTCTCGCCCGTTTGACCCAGGCCAATTATTTACAGTTTTACCATTAGTATGGACAACAGGCGTTATATCACTTCAAAATCCATGCGTGTTACATGCGGAAAGTGGAAACAATGATAGAAAGTTAATGAATTACTGGCAGTAGATTACGCAGGTGGTCCAGAAATCCCTAATGAATTTGGTCACGAATGACAAACTTAATTAAAACCCAACAGACTAATCACTCAGGCGAACGGGTATTGCAACAACAAAAAACAGGGAAAAACAGAATTAGCAGGGGAAAGATCTGTATAGAACTTTATTCATCATGGGAACTCAGGCAAACTTCGGGTTTAATAAAAACAGACTAACTAAAGAAGATGAATGGAAGTCTAGAAAGAATATTGAGTGTCAGACGGCGCTGCTTAGCTTTAAATTGTGACGGTTGATGTTTTTGACGGGTATGCAGCGGCTTCAAGAAATACGTCAATATGGGGCATTTATGCTAGAACAATTTGAAAAGTAACACTTGACTTTTGCGTGCTCGAGAGATCAGTTGTGATACTGAGTTTAGGTTCCACGGCTGATAAGTATAGAGATGTACATTGAAGTATGGAGAAACTCGGATCAGGTAATCATTTAACTTAAGAAATTGGTCCACACCGATTCTCTTAATGTTTAATTCAACGATTTGTGCAAAAGTTTAAGTTCATTGGTAATTGAAGTCCTTAAAGAAATATCGTAAGTCTTAAATTCAATCACTGGCATTAGACTTATCATAGTCAATTTGAAAGCAAGCGATCTATTGGTAGAAGCCTTCGTCCGAATAGAGATAAAAATAAATACGATCGTAGGCCTGTAGAGGATAATTAGTATTGGTAAGGGTTGGATTTTGGTCGATACCATGATTGTATCTTAAATAGAACCTTGTTATATCGTATATCATTGTTACCGCAAGATTTTCGTACATTTTATTATTGAATATTTTTGCGTGCAAGCATTTTATTTCGTGGCGACTAACTTCGTTCGAGTGCGTGGTCGAACTAATACCTGCGTATTAGAGTGAAATAATAAATATTCATGTACTCGTATTCCTGGTGACCTAACACTCCCTGCCACATACCCTCACGTTAGCTTACGGGGTATTATGTAGATGTAGGTAAAGTCGGAAAAAATACTGGAGAAGTTCGTTTCCAATGCGTACGATAGTGAGAGCCACTTATTAATGACGCTTCTTACTATTGATTTATTCAATTTCTTTTTAAACCGCATTAATTTCTTCAAAAAATATAAAGGTATGGAAAATTACCGTGTAATGGCAAATAGCATCACAGAAGCATTTTTTTTAGGTGGATCACAGATACTGAAAACAAGAGGCTGAGAGAATACAGGAAACGTAAATGAGATAATAAAAGCATTTCATGGAACAAGTATAAAAATACTTGATGTATTTTAAGGATTAAAGAAATGTACGAGGTTTAGAATAAATATTTAGGAATAGAATGAGGACGAGGCAAAAACGGAATCACGAGAAATTCGGGAACAATTGTTGTTTAGATGGGGTGTGTGTCGTGTGCAATCGGATGGGTCATGGAAAAAAAGTGCTATGATCAGTTTTGCAAAGGTTGGAGGATGTTCTAAATAAGGATAATTGGAAGAGGAAGAGGTGATGCTAAAAAAGTAATTGAAAAATGGGTAGACTTGGAGGAGAAGTCACTAATGAAAGTAGAAAGGTTACATGAAAGAATTAGACAGGATCCGGAGTTTTGTACTTGTATCAAGGAATAAAATATAGTAGTGGGATTGGATTCTTATGAAGAGTGAGTGGAGTATTAATTGGAGAAACGGATGTATTTTAATGTGGTTTGAAAAGAATGCTAAATTCACGTAAGAGAAAACTATTAAATAAATGAGATGGAGCGATATTTGGAGATAATAAAGTCTGAGCAAACTACAAATCTGTATGTTTGAAGGGGAGGGCGAGGTTTGAAACAAAGCTCAATGTAATTGGCTCAGGATGCTCTTGTCTGCGTGTGTGTGTGTGTTTATATATATATATATATATATATATATATATATATATATATATAAACAAATAAAACTTAGCAACACACAGCACAAGAACACAAAAAGAACACTCACAATAATATCTTGATAATTTCGACGGAATCGAACTCCGTCTTCTTTGGAAGATAAGATATGACTCTCTATGATCAAGATATTATTGTGAGGGTTCTTTTTATGTGTTCTCGTACTGTATGTTGCTGTCAAGTTTTTTATTCAACACTTCCGTGTTACTTCGAAGAAATCATATATATATAGGTGATGAAGAAGCACTCATGAGAGCATTTATAAAATTTGGACGGCGCAATAGAACACAAAATAAAATAGAAAACACGTAAAAGGACACACACTCTAGATTGTTTGAGCTTTCCGCCTTCTCTGAGGTCTTCTTCAGATCAGACTCTGGCCAGGAGAAAGCCAGAGTCTGACCTGAAGTTTTTTTGAATTACTTCCTTTTATATAATATTTGGATATATGGAGAATAGTTTTCTGAAATGTATTCTAAATACTATATAAGTTTATGTCTACATAATTGCCCGTTAACCGCCGCAAGGATGTGTGACGGCGGGGGGTGCTAGGTTACCAGCCATACATTTATGTACAATCATAGTCATGACACCTTAAAACCAATATCAGTTGGACTTTGCCCTGGAAATAATTTAATCACATGAAAGAAGGCTCTTGCAAGGAAGATATTCAATTAAAGGATATATTAAATCATGCGGGAGGTGTTATAAAGAGGGGTACATTTAAAATTCATCCAGGTTATCGACAAAATTTATATTATATAAATTATCCACTTCTGCGCCTGTTTAAATACATTTCAGGCAATAAATAGTACCGCAAGAAGATTATAGCTCCAAAGATAAGATAAAGCAATGGTTGAAAACTTAGGAAAAATACTTGATGAACATAGTGAATACAGTAATCCTTTGAAGGAAAGGAGGTTGTGGTACGAAAGAAAATTCAAAGACGATGTTACCAGAAGAACTGTTGATTAACACTCACAGAATAAATACATTAAATATATACCTTAGGCAACGGTAATGCATTGCGCGTATTTTGAATCAAATTGTCTCTATTTGGAAATTATAATTTCAGTGTAAAAGTGGAGACTATGAATACCATACATGCAATAGGCCATATCTGAAATCCTTACAGCACTAAGGTACATAAATGAGGTAGCAAATTCTTCAAATATTTCGGTATACACGCAGCTCAAAAGAGATATATTTTGATCACAACCCTTTTATTTTCGGTAGCATAAATTATGATAGATGTCATAAAATCATGTAAATTTCTCCGTGAAAAGAATCATAGAAGAAAGAGAGCAATTTGCTACGATCATGTGTCCAATGCTTAGGTGGTTGATGTCTCTAATCAGTTGCCTTTTTTGCAGTGCCCATAAATATTTCAGACCTGTAATGATATTTTCGTACAGAGAAAGCAGGGAGTGAAGACTTCACTGAGAGTTAACCTGCAGTTCCGAAATACACATTGCAGTGAAACTGGTGAATCTACCAAGCGTTAATGCAGTCTTCGGCAAGTTGTTTTCACGTGTCCATTGTGGAATGAAAAATATACGTATCTTAAAATTTAGAGTATTATTAAAATTAAAATCATTTTTTTTATATGAATAGATACATAGACGTTCAATGAGAAATCAGATTCAAGTCTGGTATAGAGGATTCACCAAGGTAGATCATGTTTTTCACTATTCAAGTAATAAGTGTCAGCATAATCTCGAAAAAAATCTTTTTTTCACTATTTCCATGCACCATAGTTTATATGAATTTAAAATAAACTTCTTTGATTTAGAAGTGAGAAAAAGATAAAGATAAGATAAGATCAATGAGAGAGAAAACGTGAGCAGTTAAGATCTCTGCTCGGATACATTTCCCATGTGTTTGTTACAATTTATTCTTTTGCGCTCCATCTGCTAAGCACTAAGGTATTAGCTACTTGGTGAAATTTTATGATTTATCGCGTGCAGCGTGAAGAGAATGGAAACGTTAGGCGTACTCTGAAGCATTGAAGCAGTGGTAGTGCACTTATAAAACACAGCCGGTTCATTTAAAAACACAACGGGGGATGAGATCTTAGTAAAGAATATTTTGGAGCTTTGGAGGTGAGAGCTTTCGAGAATTTAATCCTCGACGGAAAAAAATGACAGGATCCAAAATTCTGGAAATGATTTTTTTTTAATACGACAACGCAAAATACCAATGCCACTAAGGTCGAAGAGGAGGCTAAAAACATGTACGGGGGACGGAGAGTCGGAGGTGGGCGTGCTGAGCGAAGAGACAAAGGAGTTGTAGGCAGTGGGGGAGACGGGGCAGAGGAGTCCCTCCACTTGATGAACTCCCTTAATCCCACCTCTCATCCCACCCTCTCATTTACTCCCAACTATTATGCCAACTCTCCCCGGCGAACGTCAGCGACCTCATCCGGACCTTCCGTTATTAATTGCGTCCCCCATCACTCCACCTAACGACGCAGGGCCGGAGCGGTGGCTCCCGGTGGCGGTGGTCCTCTCGCAGGATTGGAAATGGGCGGGATGGATGCTGGAAGAGCGGCGTTGGGGAGAGCAGGCGAGTTGGGCTCCGTAGGAGAAGGTTCGGGCGGAGCGGGAAGGGTCGTGACCCGTGGGCGGGGTGGGCCGTCCGTCCTCCTGAGGGAGAGACAAACCCCAACCCTCTCTCTCTCTCCCTCAAGTCCCTCTTGTCTCCCCTGCACTCCTTCTCTCAACCTTATGACCCAGGCTTTCTGAGAAACATCTCCTTTCCGCCCAAATCCTTCCGCCGAAATTGCTGCCCCTCATCCGACCACCATATCCGCCCCACGCTTCCGCCACTCATGGCATATGAACATCAAGCCGCGCGAAATCGCACGCTCACCCTCTTCACCTGAGTTGGGATGAAACTGATTGTGTCAGGGTCGGGGGCGGTGTCGGGTGGAGGGTTTGGAATGAGAGGATGTAGGGGTTTGGTTGTACGGAGAGGAAGGTGGTTAATTGTGGTGTGGTTTGTAGCGCGGTGGGATCAGAAACGCTTGAAGTGGAGGATTCCGGAGCAAGAAAAAGAGAGCAGCATCACCATGGATCCTAAATATACCAAATTAGCGAAGAAATGTAGTCATTTTTTTGTAATTCAGATGGTACATATTTTTCAAATGGGACATAATAATTAATTGCGCTTGGCCTCTATCCCATTAAAGTAGAAATGCTGAACTGTAGACCATATTTTACTGAATTTGGCTCTGAGAAACTCAAAGAGCAAAATTGAGCCGCATGGATTTTTTAAATTATTTTTTTGTATATTTCAGTCTGTCCCTTTTTCAATCGCTAAATAGACGAGGTATTACTGGATTACATTACTCCGCTATTACTGAGAAGAAATTTGTGTACATATAATAATGCCTGAATTGGATAATTCCGTAATATAATTCTTCTTCTAAAACTCTTCTTGTAAAACCAACCTTTTCATTTTATCGCATTGTGCTAGGATTGTTATCGAAAAACTCTTATGTTGCCTATTAAATCTATTATGATATTTTTTTTCTTGTGAAGCGTTATGAGCTAACGCTTTTACTTCACCTGCATGGCGCCGTGTGTAAACGGTGCGTTTATAACTGGAATGATTAATTTCCAAACTTGAGTCAACAAGTTGAGGAGAGCTTCGTTTGCCTCCATCATTCAATTCGCGATCGGATTTTTACCGGGAAATTGCGAAAATAGTATTTTCTTATAGTGTGTTGGTATTCCTTTCCAATCTTGAGACGTCTCTGCGGCTGTTCATCGAAACGTCTTCGGGTTACATTCGCAATGCTAAAAAAAGAACCAATAGTACCATGGTAATAATGGAAATCGATCAAATGAAGTTGGGTGCTACAAGGTTAGGGAGAATACATGACTTGAATCTTACCGGTGCCCGATAAAAAAATGATGACCCTCCTCCGGCGTAATATAAACTTCTCAAGATAGCGAGGCTGCACGTTTTTCCCCCACCTCAATTCCTTTCCTCCCGCGTCCCCCTAGGTGCTATCGACCCTCAGGGTCGACCCCACCATCGCCGGTGAATACTCCGGGGCACCTTGCTCCATCAGCCCCTTCTGCCTTGTACGTTCCTTAGCTCCCAAGTGCACGATGAAAATATGAAATAACGGCCATGAGAAAGCCATAAAGTGTCTCCGCTCTTCGCATATGCCTCCGTGGGTGGATGCGGCTTGTTTGGGATTAAGACAGTTTTCGCAGAGGGGCAGGAGGCAAGGATGAGTGGGAGGGGAAGGTTCGAGCGGCGAAGTGTCAGGTGAGGGAGCGCGAGGGATGAAAGGGATGGGATAGTGGGAAGGGGCGTCCGGGATGTAGATGGAGAAGTTCAGGAAGTGCCGTTTCCCCCATGGAGGTTTGAACTCCTTGCGAGACCATGGCTTACGCACGCGCACTTATGTAGGCAGCACGGAAGGATGAGCTAGATTGGGGATCGTGATTATGTCACCGCGTTTAACGTCCATGTCCTCCTTACTCCACTGTAAGGGTTTCCTTTGAAAGATGAGGGAGACGGAGGCGGCGGGTGGATTGAACATCAGACGCTAAATGAGTTCCAGAAAACGTATCCTTCCTCAAACCTTTGCTCTAAGCAACCCCAGCTGCATAATCAATAGGGCAGGGCGCCAGTAATAAATCCGGAGTGATGGACGAACCCGATTATGAGAATTCGTGCGCTATTTAATGAGCTGCTGAGGTGAAGGCACTCAAGTACCTTGAGCTCGCTTTAAACATAGTAGAATGCATGCCATTTAATGCTTTTAAATGAAAAATTAAATTTTACTCTATCCAGCCACGCTCATCACACTTAAACAGGGAAGAATTAATCATGTTTACACATAATTACTTGTAGAGAGGTAATCTATGCTAGCAGGCGGAATTTTTATGATATAATAACTATTCTTTCATGAGAAACAAAACTCATTAAAACGCACTCAATTGAGCCAAACATTAATTACTATCTTCCGGCATTCTTTTGCCATGGAACCTTGTAAGTAATAACGGTCCATCCTTCCACTAGATTTTTTCACGGTTTTCTTAATATTACCGAATGTTGTGGGCAAATATAGAGTTGCCAGAAATCTGACGTGAAAGAAGAGTGAAATATGTTCCTTATTCCTTATTTTAAAATTTTTAAAATTATCTTTATTACTGAGGATTTAACGAGGAAGATTCAGGTGGATTTAAATCTTCTACGATGCAATAATAAATTAATTTGGGACTTCCAAGTGCCCTGGCTGTCAAAATAACTTACAGGGCGGAATTTCTTGGAGGACTTGCATATTTAAAGAGGCATAACTGTGCAAAAGCACTTAGCAGTAGCTGCGGTTATGTGAAGCCCCACCGAGGAAAGTAATGAATTAATCCCCGCTCTTTCTCTCCCGCTGTGTTCATTTGCTCCCCTCTTTCATCAGCTACTTCTTTTACCTCCAATGGGATGGGTCTCTAGACAATTTCCGTGCAGAGTTGGATGTCTCCAACGGACTCGTGTTTTCTCATGTCTATCGACACTGTTGTCTCCGGAATTGTTTCCATTCTCAACTCATCCCATCCCTACCCTGCCATGCGCCCTTATGGTTTAACGTTGATTGGCCTTCTTCCTCGAATGCTTCCGCATACAACCAGCCTCTCCTTCTGGTGCTGGATAGAAGCGAGTAAGAAGCAACTTGTTTTAAGTACCGACGTTTTCCTTTGGGTCGTAAACGGCTATAATGTTCTTAGTAGCCTTCTCTCTCTTAT
The DNA here is from genome assembly GCA_037158775.1 of Hetaerina titia. Classification (NCBI taxonomy): domain Eukaryota; kingdom Metazoa; phylum Arthropoda; class Insecta; order Odonata; family Calopterygidae; genus Hetaerina; species Hetaerina titia. Next base: position 90,478,521 of record CM073768.1, on the reverse strand, counting down.
CTCTCGCTCCCCTTTCTTCCTCCACCTACCTCACTCCCATCTTTACGTCTTCTCTTCCTCCACGCAAGTTCCTTACATTTCTCTCTTCCATTCCATGGTTTTAGTCTCGTATCAAGTCCTCTCTTTGAGTCCATCTACTCCGTCTCCGATTTGGCGAGGGCGGTGGGAAAGTGATATAATTTTCTTGATAAATTCCGACTCTATTAAATCTTTCACGTGCCTTTAAAGCGGAGTTCACGGAATTAGAGTAGACCTAACTTCGAAGCATACGCATACTATTCCACTATAGTTTCTCACGAACGCTTTCATGAAAATTGTCTAACTTAGAAACAATCAATGAATCGTTTCACGAGTTCAGTTAATTCTCTTTTACCACCACATAATGAGTACATAGAAAACACTCGCGTCTCCCTTAACCACGAGGAATCCGTATTGCCAATGTTTCGCTCTTCTACAATGATAAAAGGGGAATACTTATTTTACGGTCCTTAATTATAACACTGCATTTTTTTAAAAACAGGATAAAATTTATAAATGTTGATTAATTTATTTTCTTGCATAATTTTCAGTTGAGCTCTACCATATTGTAATTTCCAATTATATCGATTATAATGAACTAGAAATGTTAATATGTAAATCATATCCATCGATCTGTCACTTTGAATTGCCGTAGCAGCTTTAAAGAAATATACCTGTACTTAAAAATATAATTTCGTGTAAATATCAAAAGATAATGTCAAGTAAATATCAGTTTGATAATATAAAGTTAAGTAAAGTGTTTATTCGGAGGTGCATGTGTGTTAGTTAATTTTTTTGTTAATGCATCTGCATGTGTGCGAGTTGTATAGTGAAGTGTAGCGTTTTGCGTGTTTAGATTGGCATGAATGTGTGGCTTTTGCATGCGGCTTTATTCTTAATTACGGGTGGTGGTCTAGCAACCACCACCACACGCCCTTGCGGTGGCTTGCGGGGTATTATATAGATGTTGAAGTGTATATGATTTAGTTTACAAGATAGATAATTGTGTCGTAATGCAGGGATCTGTTAATACCGAGTATTTCATAAGTATTTTGTTGTCCCAATTCTAAATTTATTCTGGAAATTTGATTCAATACCGAAGTCTATAAGATAGAGAAAATAAATGAATGTGTATTCATGTATAAACTTTGAACGCGTAATTCACGCTGCATGCGTGAAAAGAAATTCTATATACCAATAGATATCGGTAATACGAAAGGACCCTCCACTGTATTACTCTTTGCGGAGAAATGAAAATTTGGGTGCATTGCCAATGAGGGAAGATCAGAAGAACGACGTATAGGAAACAAATTTCATCGGACACATAGGCGTGAGGTGCTTCGTGCACTTTCTTCTCCTTGGAATTCTCTCCAGCCCATCCATTCGAATAAAAAGGTCGCTGGCTCGCACCAGTGGGGCTCAGACGTGACATCCCCACCGGAAAACATGTACCAACCTACTCTCCTCTCTATGAACCGACGGCGTTTCACATCTCGACTCGTCAACGTCATCTCTCGTCGGAGACGACATGGCGCCGTTGATGCACGATTTTGCGTCGGAGGGAGAGGGGGTGGGAGGGGCGATCGGTGGCACGGCCCGGGCGAATAAGGCTGCGAATGACAAGGGGGAAGGGAAGGGGAATGGTGGGCCCGAAACAAAAGAGAAGCGTTGAGGTGTATTGGAGAACGTGGCACGATTTCTATCTTACTATGGATCCTTAGTAACACCCGGAAGGAAATAAGTTTCATGCAAACGGGTTTATACGTGTAGCTTTGAAATAAAATGTAATTGTATGTTTGGAAGTGGAGGAAATTAATTCACCTGTTAGAAACTCATGTTTTTACATTTTTCAACAGTTTCCGTAAATAATTTACTCATGCTAAATAGGTACAAGGTAATGGTGCTATACCGTCTTAACTGGCACCATATTAAGATTATGTATGTTAGAGTACCGATAGCCAACATTAATTTTCCAGACTGCTTTTCTCTCATGACATTGAGATTCCCAAACTAAAGGTAACATTTAGTGAAGTTGTAAACGATGTACGTTGATCCGAGGCATAATAATTATTTACAATTTAAACTTAAAATTAAGTGATAAAGGATGCGATGTTGGCAAGGATATATATATATATATTATAATATATATATATTATATATATATATATATATATATATATATATATATATACACCTTTTTGGAAAAACCCACAACGTGTAATGTAAATTCACTTGATAGTCATAACAAAACAGAAACCAAAACACAAAAGAGGGAAAACTCACTGGTTCTCTGAATTTTCGGTGGTCCAACCACCTTTCTCAAGAGGAATTAGGAACAGAACTGTTCTGTTCTGTTCCTACTTCCTCTTGAGGAAAGGTGGTTGGACCACCGAAAATTCGAGAACCAGTGAGTTTTTCCCTCTTTGTGTTTTGGTTTCTGTGTTTGTTATGGACTATCAGTGAATTATATATATATTTATATATATATATATATAAAATTCACTGATAGTCATAACAAACACAGAAACCAAAACACAAAAGAGGGAAAACTCACTGGTTCTCGAATTTTCGGTGGTCCAACCACCTTCTCAAGAGGAATTAGGAACAGAACAGAACAGTTCTGTTCCTAATTCCTCTTGAGAAAGGTGGTTGGACCACCGAAAATTCGAGAACCAGTGAGTTTTCCCTCTTTTGTGTTTTGGTTTCTGTGTTTGTTATGACTATCAGTGAATTTATATATATATATATTTATATATATATATAAATTCACTGATAGTCATAACAAACACAGAAAACCAAAACACCAAAAGAGGGAAAACTCACTGGTTCTCGAATTTTCGGTGGTCCAACCACCTTTCTCAAGAGGAATTAGGACAGAACAGAACAGTTCTGTTCCTAATTCCTCTTGAGAAAGGTGG